>VXAU01003869.1:243-11709 GCA_013399695.1 Formicarius rufipectus | reverse complement strand
AAAAAAAAAAAAAAAGATGAGGACCTGAGAGAGGATGCTAAGCTTGCTGATGGCAAAGGTATGACTGTGATTGTTTACACTTTTTCAACTACAGGAAATGTTAGAAATTTATTCCAGTGGGTAAATAATGGCCCACTAGATATCCCAAGTTAGGAGCTGAGAATACTGGAGGTGCTTTATACACTCCTTGTTTAACCAAAGGTTATTCTGTAACTCTTTTATTAAATGCATGATAGATTGGAGAGTGTACAAGCCTATTAACTGCAAAGAGGGCAGACCAGTTCTGAAGTATGTGCCAGTAAATAGAGTGTTTCTAGGTCACTTCAGCTTCCTCAAGACTGCTTTTCACACTATTTGTATTGCACTGCCTTGTCTCAGCCCACTGAAGGGCCAAATCATCACGACCTTCAGAGGCAGGGCTAGAAGACTCATGGGATTCTTCCAGATCGACAGCACAATCCCTGCACCTCAGTTTAGCTCACAAACACTAGACCTGGCTCTTACTTTGAAGTTTACAGGGTTCGTGCTCAGCATGCAGTGTCATCAATTATCAATGACCAGAAAGATCTCATCAACAAATATATTAATGAGATAATTCAGCAGCAACAAATACACAACAGAGCAACTACATATACACAAGCCAATATAGCAATGCATAGACATTTGCAAATATATGCAGATGTACATGCATCTCCTCAACATATGCCATGTCCTAGGGTGCCATTAGACAGCCAGAGATATCTGGTTCCCCATTCCTCCAGAAGCTGTTACCTGATCACAGTGGTCCTACGCCCTCAACCCCTGGTACCAAATCTGGATTTGTTCCTCTGCCAGGAGCTGGTTGGCAGCAGCAGTCTCCCTGTCAGCCAGTATCTACCTCAGCTCCTTCCCTGCCTCCCTTCCATGGGCACAAACTGCACTCCCCACTCACTCACCCCATCAAGTACCAATCTCTTCCCTCCCTGCCCAAAACACCTCACCTTCTCTTTTACCCTTTCCTTCCCACAGCAGCAGCCTCTGAACTCTTCTGCAATGGAAGGGAAGGACAAAAAAGAGGAGGCAGAGATAACCAGTGCTGCTGGGCCAGGCTGTCCTTGCCCACTCCCACTTTGCTGCACACAAGGCTGCACACAGGGAGCAGCAGCTGATGATGGACTCCAGCCCCTCTTCCACCCCGGTAGCCTCCTGTGCTGGGGCAGGTGATGCAAGAAGCTGTGCAGCTTCTGACCCCAAAGGAAAGCCCAGCAGCAAGGGCAGAAGCATCCTATGAGCTATGTGTTGTACTATGGTGAATGATGACAACAGGCTCATGTCATGAATTCTATCTACCATTACAGAGAAATATTGCCTCCCTAAAAAAAAAATCTCTTTACAATATTTAGAGCATTCTCTATTCATCAGTATTTTCAGATCACTTCACAGCAGCTCAGCACCCAGCACAGTCAGATCAAGTTGCACCAGTAAGTCTGCACTACTCCACACAAGGGGAAGCCTCAGATAAAACAGCTATGAGGTGTCCATGCTAAACCACAGCACAGCCCACCACCACTCCCTGTCATGCATGGGGAGCTAGAAGAAAGTTAAAGACAAAATACATTTAGTAATATACAGTCAAATTAAGTTATGAGAAAGGGATTGTGATTTTAACAGAAAACTTCATCACATCAAGGACACTGTATCCTTAAAATAATCCAACAACAAAAAACTAAAAACATCCAAACACAAAGCAAACAGAACGGTTATTGGGGCTGTTACTGAGATGTTACCTAACAGGATAAGAAAACTCATTACAGCCTGTCTGTCTCCTTGAAATTCTCCACTTTCTTATAGTCTACAGTGCACTTTCAGAGCATTAGCTGCAATGGTAAATTCCAGCTATATTCAATACAGGCAGTAATTAAATGGTTATAAAAATGTGAAGCTGGAATGCTGACAAGCTCTATGAGCAGCATTATCAGCAGTGACGGCCGGGGAGTCAATCTGCTGCACTTCTCCAATGGTTTAAATAATGTTTGTCAGGATCCCCCAGTCAACACTTTCTCCCCCCTTCTCTTTGCATCATGCCGCAGTAATCGTGCAGATGCCTGCTGTGCTCAGGAGATGGAAAGCTCAAGAAGTTCTTGAGGAGAAGTAAAACAAAAACAGAAACCCTAGTGCAATTAAGTCATGTTTCACTTTCCAGCGAGGCTAACCCAACGGGCCACCAACAGCTCCTTTCCCAGACAGGCATTTCTCACTCCTATGGCACTCCTATCTTGCTATTTCTTAGTTGTGAACAGAAATAATTATTTTTTAAGATACACACTCAGGAATATGTGGCTGACACTTGCCCATGAGGCTGAAGAATGAGCAGGTATAGTTACCTCAAAACGTGTGACCAAGGTTTTCATGGTAGAGGAGAATCTCAAACAACTTGGTACAGTGATAAAAGGGCTATGCTATTGACTTGGTATCAGAGTTCTTACTAAAAATAATTTCCCAAACCTCCTAAAGTGTTCCTGTAGCACTAGGGTCTCTTGCTCCCACAAGAAGGTCCAAGCATAGAGGGACCAGGTGGCCCCTTCTGCTGACTCCTTTCCCCCACCCCATGTGCTGGAGCAGACCTCTGTTGTTACTACAACTGTCCGAAGTCAAGCAACCCACTCTGCACTGTGACGAAAAGCAGGCTGCTCTGCGTGGGCTATCACTTTTAGAAGAATTATTGTTTTTCTTTAAACTCCACAGTTGTTCTTCCAGCAGGAGGAAAGGCAGTGTGTGCACAGGCAGCCCCGCTGCCGGCCCTGCCAGCCGCCCTGCTTACTGCCCTGAGCACACAGAGCAAAGCCCCAGCTGCTCACACAATGCTGCCCGCTCCTGTCATCTTTCACACACAGAAATACCAGTGCAGATACAGACACATACAGAGGTTTTTTTCCTCCATATTGTCCAACACAACATACTGTTTGCCACTCCACCATCCTTCAGCAGCCTCAAACAGGCTTTCAGTTAAAATGACCTTTTCCTACCACCCTCTGCTTTCCACGTTCTCACTATATTCCTTTGTAAGGATACCCCTTTGTGCTTGTATTCTGTTTCTGACACAAAACCTACAGGACTTTCCCAGCTGGTAACCACTAAGAAGAACAGTGATCAGCTCTATTTTATTGTCTTATTTCCTGTGATCAATCAAGTAGGTAGGTCAGGGCTGAGTAATTCCACAAAACTCTATGTAATTGCTCATTGTCTTTCACTACTACTCTCACCTTTCATCCCTTTTTAATTCTCATCAACAGTTACACACACTTGTCACACCTCATCTTTAAATTCTGATCTCTTCAATCAAAGCACTGTCTCCTCTGTCTTACTTCTGCATTGTCTAGCATTTCAGGATACAATCCTGATGTTTGCTAGGATGAAAAAAAGTCTGTCTTGCTTTTGGATTTCTACCACTACCAGACGTCCAAGCAATCCCGCCAAAAGCTGCAGAGGCAGGAGGAAGGAAAACACACCTCAAACCTTAGACATTATATTGCACCTCCGTGGAAACAGTGATCAAACACAGCAGAGGCTTTATCAGCAGCCCACTGAAGGAAATAACCAGACACAAAACCTCCTTAGACACCAGAAGATCTACAGAATGAAAATGGTATGAAATCTTTTCTTCTCTTGCAAACTCTTTGGTGAAGAGAAAAAAGCTCAGCAAAACATTTCCTGTGTTCAGATATTCAACTGTCACTCTTGACACTGGACTCTGATGTTTACAAGACATAGTTCCCACCACAGCCTTATAATATTTCTAGCTGATTAATTAGATTAAGCAGTAAATCAACCATGAAACAGGATTCACTGAAAACCAGGCTCCATTAATTCTGGGGTTGTCAGATCTCAGGTTTTTTGCAAATAGCCAGGAAGTCCAATTACATGCACAGGAAAAAAACACAGAACATTGGATTCCTCAAAGAATTAATAGAGAGAGTCCAAGCTCCAAATAACAGTTTGTCTGAACAGGAATCTGTTCCCTTGCAATGGTACGAAACTGACTTGTATAAGACATGCAACTGCCTTCAGCTTGTGTCAAGTCCTTGCCAGAAGTACCCATAAATACAGACTTGTCTTCACTCAGCAATGCTCCAGGCTGGGCCAGATGGAGCCCTTGATGGAAGCTGAGTAGAGAACTGAGGCCTGAAGAGCCATAAACCCCTCCTTTCTAGAAGTGCCCTTCAGTTCAGAGGCTGGGCACCACAAGAACCCAGTGCAGCAGCTGGCCATGTCAGGAATCAAGTCACCAACATCATCAATCCCCACGCTTAACCAAGCATGGTGACATTGGTCTTTTAAGATGAAAAATACAAGCAAATCTTGTAGAGTAGAAACCAGGCACTGGCTGAGCTCCCGAGGCTTCAGGAGATGACTTAATTGTCTCTGCTTCTTTGGCACATGCTTTTGGTAGACACAAGCTGCTGCTATTCCCTTGGCGATCAAGTTAGCAAAATCAAATGACTAAAAATGAGAAGTCTGGGGGAGAAGGAGGCCTTTAATGTCATCTAACACAACTGAAAATCTAAAATGAAAACAGCCAACAACATAGGAAGTATCCACTAAGTTAAAACTACTGTGTTAGAAACTGGCCATCTCTATAGTTCACAGAGATAAACAGTACTCTCAAGAGGGTAATTCATGCAGCAGTTATTGTAAAGTGGGAAGAGATCAACTTTTGGAGCTCCCAGGTTCTCTCTTTTCCTCTGTTAACAACTAGGAAGAGTCAGTATTTCTTTTTAGTTAACTGTCAAGCATTTAGCTGAAGTTCAGAGGGATGAATTTGACACAGGAGACCAAGAGACTCCACTTGATAAACCTGTATTTGATTTTACATCAAATCCAGTACTTTAAATCCAAGGTCATATCATCCAATTATAATTTGTAAATGCTGAAGTGGTACTGCAAAGACTTCAGAGACAGGAAAATAAGAGTAAATTAAATGCTCTGGAGTTTCCATAAGGTTTTTTTGATTACATTACCATACCCAAATCACATGCATATACATTATTCTTTTAACTGCACACCATAATCAGAGATGGCAAGGCAGTTCATTATGTTTCACAAGTCCCAACTAATGGATCTTAAAAAAAGCTGCTCAAACCCATCCATCCTCTCCTTTTCCCATTTCTTCCCAAATCTATTCCAAATCAAAGGGATGGATTATCCTATATCTATTTGGAAAGGCAGAGACAGGACAGAGGCATTCAGCAATTCTTCTGGGCAGATTTATTTTGATTGCATCTTGCACAGACAGTGAGGGATGGAGGATTAAAAAAAAGACTTCTCAGTAGGTGTGAAATTGAATAATCTTTTGAAGTAATTATCTCTGTGAAACAAAACTAAATAGAAATAATAATTTAAAAGATCATGGCCATCAAAGAATAAACTATGTATCACCCTTTTTCCTATAGAGTTGCACTACACATCCGTGTCACCAGGCAATATACTACACAATTCAACATGCATCTCAACAGTTCAGGAACCACTCTGCCACACACAGCCCCTGCACCAATGACGCCTTCTTGGAAATGTCTCATGGAAGCCTGATGGTTTTCAAGTGTCCTGCTTTCCATCTTCACAAATCAAAGATCACAAATGATGCCCCAGCGATACATTTTACATCTGGTAACCTAAGAGCCAAACAGGTCAACCCCAGTTGCTGGGCAGTGTCCCCAGCCCAAAAGCAGATGTCAGATTTTCAGCCTCCGGCTGCCTTCACTCCACTGCTCTGCTCAGTGACACTTTCAATGACATTAGTAAGAATTAATAGTAAAGACCAAGCTGTCAAAATACAGTGCAGTCACACACAGTCCTGCAACTTTGACTGTTAGCTTCTCTTACTATTACCACCAATATTTATTGTAAAGATATTTACTGCTGAAACCAGTGAACTCATGTCTTTGCACTGCACAGGGAGGACTGTCTGTAGGGAACAACTGAACTCAGAATCTGATACCACCAAAGTAAAGAAAAGGAAAAAAAAGCTTTGCAGGAATTAGAGAATGTGTTGCCTGTGTTTTAATTGATGTTTTCTTCTGTTTAAAGACAGTTTACTTACACAAGTGAAAATTGAGCTGTACTCCAAACCCTTCTCCATCATCGAATCAGCTACCACCTTATTTCATTCTTTATGGTAAAATTACAGTAATTTGTCTTAACTGAGTAGGAGAAACTGAATCACCTTATTCCATATTCAAGCATATTTCAGCTACTACAAATTAATTTTCTCCAATGCAAGTACTAGTCTGGAACACCATTATTTCAGCATGTAGTCTGAACTGGTATTCAAGCATAATGACTAGTACCCTCAGACCACAATCAACTCAGTCATCCTGTGAAAAACTCCAGTATCCACATGGGAACCTTGTTCCAAACAGCCACTTTAGACAACTGGCACCTGCGCTCAAGGTCTTCATTACATTAATTCCCTGGTCTCACATTGCTGTATTTCAAGGTACAAGTTGCACTATTTCAAGGTACAAGTTAAAGCTATATGTTGAGGCCTTTCAAGACCTATTTTCTACTGGTAAGGCACATTAATATGGATTGTCGACCAACAGTTATTTTTGGGATCTTGATTTCCAAATGCTAAAAAGTGTACATAGAAGGGGAGAGCACAGAACTTGACTTTTCAAATGTCAGAGTAATGCGGCTGTTTAACAAGTAAGAAACTCACAGAATCACAGCACATGAAAAGTTGGAAGAGACCCACAAGGATCATGAAGTCCAATTACTAGCCCTGCACAGGACCATCCCCAAAAGTCACACCATGTGCCCGAAAGTATGATACAAACATTTCTTGAACTCTGTCAGGTTTGGTGCTGTCTCCATTTCCCTGGGGACCCTCTTCCAGAGCCCAATCACTCTCTGGGCGAAGAACCTTTTTCTAATATCCAACCTAAACCTCCCCTGACACAACTTCAGGCCATTCCCTCAGGCCCTGGCACTGGTCACTACAGAGAACAGATCAGTGCCTGCCCCTCCTCTTCCCCTCATGAGGAAGTTGTAGCCTATGATAAGGTGCCCCCTCAGTCTCCTCAAAGCTATGGGAAAAAATACACAGGAATCAATCTCAAAGCAGGCAAGGTATAAATAAAACCAAAAGAAAATCCCAAATTTTCCAACTCTACACCCACAACCATATAGAGGTCTAAGCTAACCAGAGCATGAAGGAATATATTTTAGTTTGCATAGAAAACCTTTTTTTTACTTCCTGGCAATAAAAATAGGGCAGTGAACTCTCTGTAACAATCTCAGTCAAGGATGGGTGGCAAAAATAATGGTCATAAACACAGAGCTCCAAAGAATTTACTTAGCAGCTGTAGGGGAGACACTCAGGAGCCAAAAGTTGTTCCAACAATGAAGCAAATCCTCTTTGCACCCAGACAGCCCCTCTTTTGAGACAGTCTCTTGGTTACAATAGAAAGAAGATCACAGTTAATCTCCTACAGAGAGTTACATGCCTTGGCTAAACCACGATGCACATCCCTTCCGAAGCTCCTGCTGACAAAACAGAGCTGACCAAGCATTAGTTATGAGGACCCAATACGGCTGCCCAGGTTCAAGCAAAATTAACTCATCCTCTCTTAGTTAGCCTTTTTGCTCACAAATGCAAACCAGAATCATTAAGGCTGGAAAAGACCTTAAAGACCATGGAGTCCAAGTTTTGGCAGATCATCACCCTGTCAACTAAACCGTGGCACTAAGTGCCACATCCAGTCATTTCTTGAAGACATCCATGGATGGTGACTCCACCACTTCCTTGGAGATCCCTTTTCAGTGCATAACCACTCTGTCAGTGAAGAAATTCTTTCTGATACCCAACCTGAACTTCCCCTGGCACAACTTAAGGCCATTTCATCTTGTCCTGTTGCTAGCTGCCTGGGAGAAGAGGTCGACCCACGTGGCTGCAATCTCCTTGCAGGTAGTTACAGAGAGTGATAAGGCCTCCCGTGAGCCTCTTTTTCTACAGGTTCCCTCAGCTGCTTCTCATAGGACTTACTTTCTAGACCCTTCACCATTCACCACCACTCTCTGGGCCTGGCCATACAGCCGGTTTTTAACCCAGCAAATAGTACAAGAAAAGTTGCCCAGGGACGTGGTGGAGTCACCATCTCTGGAACTGTTCAAGAGGTATCTGAATGTGCTACCTGGGCATAGGGGTGATTATCGTGGTGCTGAGCTGACAATTGGAGTAGATGACCTTGAAGGTCTCTTCCAATCTTGATGATTCTACGATTCTGAAACACAGTAATGTGAAATTGGTGTACACAGATAAAAAACCACTAATCCCAGAGAAGGTCACAAAATACCCATGTAAGTTTCTAATATGAAGAACCTTGTCACAGCCAGAGCTGAAAGGAGAACTCAGCTTAGCTGTCACCAACAAAGAAGCCTTCAGGGAAATGCTGTTGTTGCATGCAGGAATTCTTGGGCATGCATTTGTAAGCTACTTCTTTACAAGATTAAAGACTTTGAATATCCTCCTGATACAGACTTTGCTAGCATATACAGTGATCAGGCTGCTGCCAGGCATGGATTTGCTTACCAAAATCAAAGACAAAGAGCCGTCTGGCTATACAAAAACTAATCACAGAAACACTGCCAATCCGCCAAAAAGGCTGAATAAAGACAACAAATACAGGTTCCTCTAGGAAGACAAGTAGTCTTTTCCCCTAGCTTTTCAGTATTTGCACTAATACTCTGTGGTTACCAGCAAATTATCAGAAGAAAAACTTTGCTTTCTACCAGTTTCTGTCCTCATCATGTTTATGCACACTTCTTTGAAAACATCTTCTCTAACCAACAGTAAGATGCTCAGTTTTTTATGAAAGTAATGATAAGCGAATCCAACGAATCTGCATTTACCTTCCTTGTCTTGCACTCATTTCGTCAGACTTCAGAAGAATTTGATTTATCACTGAACAAAAGTTACAAAGCTGTAGAGTTTGAAAGAGACCTCTGGAAGTTGCCTGGTCCAGCCTCTGCTCAGACCAATCTCTGGTTGCTCGGGGTCTTGCCCAGGCAAGTTTTGAATTCCTCTGGGAACAACGATTACACAGACTCTCAGGGCAACTTGTCCCAGTGCTTAACCTTACATTCTGAAGATTTTCTACCCTATATTGAATTGGAATTTCCCTTGTTTCAACTTGCAAAATTAAAAAATATCAACTACAGCTATTTGAAGCCTTAAGAACTGCAAGTGTTGGCAAATCCCAACTCCTCAGCACACAGACAAGAAAGTAGAATTAGGGAAGAAAAAAGTCTACATCAACTAAGTTAAGTAGTGGAGACACATACACATGGTCATTCCCACTGTTACCAGAGCCAACCCATGTATTTTGGCCAAAGGCCCAGGCAGTTTTTGACCATGGATCCAACGTGAACCCGGGGTCAGTGCTGTGAAGAGCCTCTGTTTTGTTTGCATTTGTATTCAATTCCACCACTAATCAACCCTTTAGAAAATTTTTAAGTTTCACACGCTGTGGATTTTGAAGATTAAAGACTCAAAATATGTTGCCTGGATACAATTGGTTAGATAAGATTTCTGAAGAGAAGATTATGCAAAGAATTACCAGACGCAATGAAATAGCTCAGGAAATGCTTCTGAATTGCTTGCATCATTAAATTTGTCTCTGATGTTTCTCTTTTCTACTGCAGAACTATTTCTTTTTTTAAAAAGTCAAACTTCAAAGGAAACCAAATAAACTCTGGTCAACAGCACAACAGACAGAACAAATGTTTGAGCTAGTCTGAATATTTTCAAAAGTTTTGCTGAATTACACAGGCTGTAAGCCTGTGTATTAGAAACTATCATGTCTACACATTTGGACTGTAATTTCTAATATAATACTGCCCCAAGCAAAATATGTCCTTGTATTTTCGTCTCAAGACTCTCAGTCGACAATTCTATTTCTTAAAAAAAACTGCAAGATTTTGTCTTCATTGCAATAAGCACAAAAAATAAGCAAGACAACAACATTAAAAGACAGTATTAGAAGCTCTTTCCCAAAGCAGGAAGAATGTCAGTTGTATAAATTGTATATATCAGTTTGTATACATCAGATGCAGCACTTAGGTACTCAAGCTACACAAAGGTTATTGTAGGTCTAGAACAACCATTAGGTGGTAAAATTATAAAAGTGCTAATTTATTTTATATTCAGAGAAGGTTCTTCTCTGAACCTGTGTCTCATTAACATGAACAGAAAAACCAGGAAAATAGGAGAAATAAGCATACCCAACTGATTCAGGCAAAATATGACCACCAAGCAACATGACTCCTGGATTTGTTTGTCCCTCAGTCACATTAACAACTGCATTTCATCATCCACTATGACATACAAATTTGCAGGGCATAGCTGGGATTTTGAAAATCTGTTGCTACTGCAGACACTTTGTGATTACTGTTCACCATGCCATTCTCACCCCACACTGCTAAGAAAACAACGCCTGTAATGCAGCCTGCAGGAATTGGACCATTTCAACAGACAGCTCACAGGAAACCCTTAGGATTACATATGAAACAGTGAAGAAGACCCCAAAATCCAACCCAGTTTAATCTGCAGCCAAGGCATAAGTAGAATCATCTGGTACTTCAGACAGGAAGACAGTGTATAAGAAATGAATAAAACATTAAATACACAGCAGGTAATCAAAGGATTAAAGCAGTTTTGAAGGGTATTATTATTATTATTATTATTATTATTATTATTATTGGCAGGTGGCACTAAAGTAGTCTATCTGCTCCTAAACTTACGTGTCTCAGTTCGAAATACAACGCACAGTTCTTGTGCCTCAAGGCTGAATTAAACTACATTTTAAATTCTACACCCAGGTAAAAACTTCCTACAAAACTTTAACGGCAAAAGAATACTTAGTTCTTATTAATTTTCATATTTCCAGTTTTGTCTCAAAAAGGAAATGCTAAAAAGCCTATGATCTGTCAATCCACTCCAGTTCTATGTGGTTCATTTCCAAGTTAGCCAGCTCCTGATCTTGGGCTTTTTATATAAAGCCATCAATGAATGCAACAGAAAGAGCCTGACCACATCTTTTGGGAGAGCATAACATAATGTTACCTTTTCATATACAAAAGGCCCAGGCGGGAAAACCCAGCAAGCCTGTAATTTTTATTTTCTTTAAACATTTGAAAGGCTTTAAGTACTAGAGGGTGTACTTTCAAAATGCTTACATAACCTGCTCGGCTTTGACAACAGGGCTTTTCTCTGCTCTAAATAATCCAGCAAGAGGTCTGGGAGCCAGGAGCTGGCACAGGCAACACACAGACTGCAAACAGGACTGGAAGAGGAACTGAACATCTGGCTGCCTCCTGGATTCAAAAAGACGAGAGAAAAGTTGCACATCTGCAAAAGGGCATCAGATTCAAATACACAGCGTGGTCCTCTCCAAAAAAAACCCCCAAAAACAAAAAAAAAACCCACAAACA
>VXAU01003868.1:0-20699 GCA_013399695.1 Formicarius rufipectus | reverse complement strand
AACCCAACCCCCCCCCCCCCCCCCCAAGTCTGTCCCCATGGGATCGGGCACAGTGGTATTTACGGACAGCAGGCGATGAGATGAGTGACTAGTGTTGGGCTGCCCCCAGGGGTTGGTGGATGGAAGAAAGGCTTTGGCGTGTCCCTCCAAAGCTGTGCAAATCCCTCTGTGGGGTCGGTGGGGAGAAGGCGCTCAGGAAGGGCAAAGGGCTGGGATCCTCTTCCCTCGGCTTGTGGTCTGTTGGCCTCTGGGCTGGAGCCTGTGATGTAAAGACCCCTCCCGTCTGGGCTGGCCGCCACTGGGCTCCCTCAGGAAAGCCCGATGTAAGGGCCCCGGCTAACGATGTCATCTCCCTCTCTTGGGCACAAGGAACTCCGCAAAATCCAGGGATTGGGGGAAAAAAAAGTGAGGAAAACAAGGAAAGAAACCAAACTCAGGCAGAGGTTTCTCCCTGAGCTGTCTCTCCCCTGCCAACTGCAAAAACAGTGTGTCCGCTTCCCCCACTCCTTAAATCACCGGTCCTTGCTTCTTTTGTTAGAGGCAAATGGACAAAGATAGGCCCATTCGCCCCTCATTCTGGTGGTAGGGGGAAGAAAAAAATTCCAGTAGATTCTAACACTATAACAACAATAAACATTTTTGAAGTGAGAATCCAAAGCACATTTTTGCACTTGATCAGAGTGACAACATAGTTCAAGGACTTCATTTTCGTTTATAAATTATACTTCAATCTTTTATGAGATACAGACTCCTATATCTTAAGGGGGTTTTCCAACCTAAATGATTCTAGGATCCTATCTGCCTGCACCCTTTTACTAAATGGTTTCTAGGCTAGAAACACTAATCATGCTGTTTGACGGTCAGCGTGAAATGCATGTTGACACAGTGATCCCAAAGACCACTCCAGATTAAATGAATGTAGCATCCAAGTGTTTTATTGACATTAACAGGTGGCTTAGTTCAATTCACAAATTACACATAATCCCTCTTGGTTTTGTTAGGCCTTCTTTGTCTAGCTGGCTTTGCTCTGTTTGATTAGATTCTTTTTCTGGTTCCATTTCTATGGTTTTTTTGGTGGTTCCCTTTCTCATTTTACTAACCTCTATACTGTATTCATTTTCTTACTGTTCTTTTAATCTGTCAGTTCTCCTGTTTCTATTTTCTAGTCTCTAATTTGTCTTTCTTGCTCCATGTGTACAGACAAGTTGTTTGTTCTGATCTTGTGTTACCAGGAAAACTACTCTAGCTTCATGTCTGTTCCTTCCCCATCATCTCAGTTACCTGTTCTTTCCCAAAACAATACCAGTTTGAAATCTGTAATGATTTCAAAGTGATGTTGAAATCATTACTGTGATGTTATCCAGTGCACAGTGTAAGACCGTGGATGTGATGGAACCTGTAGTGCAAAACATAGTTTCTTTGGAGGAGACTTCTTGGATTCACAAGTAGGTGATCTGCTTGTTTTTAATTTGGTTTCTGTAACTGTTAGAAAACTTTTTTTTGGTGCAATAAAACCTGGTAGAGGTATAGAAAAACTTGCATTACATGCAGTTCTAGATTCCCACCACAATCACTGAAGATTAAAAGCAGCTATCTGTTGCTTCAGAAACTGACTTGTCTTAATTTTTATTAGTTTCAAAGTCTGCCATAGAAGACTGTTTCTGTATAATTTTCTTTTACTAAGAAAAGGACTTTAGAGTTATTGTTAAATCACTTCACAGTATCCTTGGAAAATCATTCTTGAAATCATTATTTCACTGAGAAGTTGTGTGTTCCATTGAGAGCTGGAAGAAGACTGTTAGAGGATGCAATACTGTGAAGTAAAACTGAAGGGAAATGTTCATGTATGACTGGTGTAATACTTGGGTGAAGGAATAAAAGAGAAGACCTTGTGCATGTATACTGGAAAAAAATGAGCTTTCATTTCAACAAAAGATGCAGGTTTTCTGGATACAGTGGAGAAATGTAAACAAAAGCAGGGATATATTAATGCTGTGATGTCTCCTGAGTCTCCAGACAGTCTGAGATTATGACCATGTCCTCATTTATATAATTAGTATATTAATAGTCAAGCTTTAATCTAAAGTATGATTCTTACAGAGGTTAGTTTATTTCCTAGTTGTTCCTAAAGATGAAGCAGAGTTGGGCTGAAGAACACAGATCACTGCATGAGAAAATGTCATACAGTGAGAAACTGATAAGAAACATTGCTAAGGAAGCAGGGAGGAAACCAAACACTGATGAGACAGAAAGGACAAGAACTGTGGGAATCACTGTCGTGACCATGTTTTCCTTGCATACAACACTACTCTCCAAAAAAACATTGAGTAGTAATTGAAAATTCAACTTGTGAATAGAAATATTATATTCTATTGTTATCCTAGTGCAAATCTTTCATCCCTTAGAACAAGAGCTTTTTCAAGTCATACTTAATTTATGTGATACACACCTGTCCTGGTTTGTAGTAGCCAGGGTCAGTTTGTCACTGTGTGGGTGTGTATTCTAAAGCCTCTATGCCATTTTTTCCCATGAACTGCTCACAATGGCACATTAGCAGCTATTGTCTAAGGCACAGCACACCCCTCAGGCTGCAGGCTGGGTGTTTTGGAACTTCTGTGAGATAAGGAAATTCTTCTGCCTCCACACCCACCTGAGGGGTCATGTCTGCTAATGGCCCATCAGGGGTATCAAAAATAGGCCATTGTTTATCTCACAGAGTAAACCACCCATTGTTTAAGTCACCGCCCTGGGGGAGGGACTGGGCGGAGCCTANGGGGGCAACCCAGCACCGGCTACTCATCTCATCACCTGCGGTCTGTAAAATACCTCTGTGCCCACCAGGGACAGGGACTGGGGGGGGAAGGGTTCTTTTTGCTCAGGGGTTTCTTTTATTATTACTCGTTTAGTTCTGGTTGTTTTTGTTTATCTTGAATACATAGATAGATAGATAGATATTATAGCTAGGAACTGTTATCCTTCAATTTATCATATTTTAATTAAAATTTGTTTTGAAATTAAAGGAGATTTGTCTCTCTGTTTTAGTTATAATTTTTTTTCTAAGTTCTCTAAACTTAGACAACACCATCAAACAGACTTTAATTACTCTCCAACCTCTTGAATTCAAACATGCAGTCCTTAGAGTTTTTAATCCTAGAGTTATGTGATTGTTTGTGGATATGAATCTTCCTTGTAAAAGTGTAAAAATTCTAGTTTTCACTCCAGTGAAGGAGAGCTTTAAATGTGAAGCTGAAAATTAAATAGTCAGAAAGCAAACAGTCAAGAACATGTGTCTTTGCAGTGTCACGGTCAAGTTGAGACTGGGAAAAATTTTTTTAGACTGTTTGTAAGGTTCTGAAAATTTGTAAGTTAGAAAAGGTAATTTCATGCTTTTAAATTAAATGATTGATCAATTGAGATTGATCACATCTTTTTTGTATCTTCCTGTGAATCTGTGATATTTTTTTGAGCTTAAAGCCTTCATACTGAGAGGAGATATCTCTCAGTTTAAGAATGAAGAGTCACATTTTATGTTCATTAAAAAACTTGTTGCACTAATTTTACAACTCTTGATAATCACATGCTTAAAGTTGCTTTTACCTATTTTGCAACTCCAAGAGGAAAATGCTATGTCCTTATGTTTTTGCCTAGTATCTGGTACAAATGCGAAGTACATAATGTTTTTCTCTTCACCTTTTACTTACTGTTGCATGACTCTTAGAAAGTGTATAGTATCTTGTTACTAGTGTAGGAGGAAGCTTCAATAGTTGACCACAGAGGTAATAGAGCAGACTGTGTTGTGAATTGGCAGGCTTTATCTTTGTAACATCAGTTTATTTTTAATACAAATATATGATTTTGAAATTTCCCTTAATTTGCCTCCACTTCATTTTAAATCTTTTTATTTTGGCATCAACAACTTAGTACCTTACATTAAATCCTCATTCTGGAAGTAGGAATTGCCAATCCTTTGCAAACATGGTTTGTGGGAGTAAGAGTAAAAAATAAAACAATTACTTTGAGATCTTACTGCAGAAGTAGAAGATAATGGGAATTTTTATTCTTCTCATGACCCTTAACTTTTAACTTTAGTCAGATTCTATAAGAATTAATAAGGCATGCATTAGAGTAGTTCAATTAAATGTAACAGTGATTTTTCACTGGTATAGCGTGAAATTGTCATGTTTTAAAGTTTACTTGCAGCAGTGATTTGTTTGTTGCCATATAGAATCTTTTAAAAAATGTACACAACTGTAATTTATATTCATGGATAGTGGTGTGTTCTGGTTTTAGTAGCCAGGGTCAGTTTGTCACTGTGTGGGTGTGTATTCTAAACCCTCTATGTTATTTTTCCCTTGAATTGCTCACAATGGCCCATGTGCAGCAGCTGCGTAAGGCACACCCAACCCCTCAGGCTACAAGCTGGGTGTTTAGGAACTTCGGTGAGATAAGGAAGTTTTCCTGCCTCCACACCCACCTGAGGGGTCATGCCTGCTAATGGGCCGTCAGGGATGCCAAAAATATGCCGCTGTTCACGTCACAGAGTAAATCACCCATTGTGAAACTCTCCATCCTGGGAGAGGGACTGGGCATTCCCATTAGAGCCCAAGTGGATATAAGCTTGGGGTTTTGGGACTGGGAGCTCTCTTCAGATCCAGAGGAGGAGCAGAGCCTTGACTGGACTGAGACTGCCATCAGACTGCAACCATCATTTTCGTAAGCAGGTTTCTTCCTTTCTTCTTAGTTTGAATTCAGGGGGCCCATGTGGTGCTCAGCACAGGGGTTGGTGAGCTCCATTCTGCTCATGCCCCGCTGTGCTGTACATTTGTTTTTTTGTGGCACAAACGAATTTTTTCCTTCTGTATCAGTGTATTTTGTGAGCTTTTATTAAATTGTTATTCTGACTTGCAATCCCATTCTGAGTTGGATTAATTTCTCCTGCCAGTTTAACTCTAAACCAGCACATGGTGCTTTTTGAAATAAGTATTTTCCCTTAAAATTACATCTTTTTTTCTTGGTCTGTCTATCTCATAGTAGAATGTATGTTCATATTCTTCCTTGTTGTTGACTTAAAAATAGTACTCTAGAAAGGTAACTAGCTAATTTCTTGGAAAATCAACTGTGCAAACATAAGTTTCTCTGAGACTATCCCATTTGTAATTAATTGAACTGTACTGAAGAATTTGTGACTTCTAGAAAATAAGAGAGGAGGAAAATTCTGCAGTTGAAAGCTGTGTGTGGGGAAAAGGGGAGTGTAAAAAGGTGGGTTTATTTAAATTCAACAATTAAAAAAAAAAAAAGGTTATTTTCTAGGATTCATTTATTCCAGAAGTTATGCTGAACAGATACCTGCCATAGTTTTAACAAGTGGATGTGTTTGAAAGAATTATTTTGGAATACTAGACTTTCCCTTCTGTTTCTGACTGTATCAGATGCACATAGACTTAAAAAACCTAGAGTTGCTGACTTTCAGATGTTTATTATGTGTTTTGGTTATGAATGCAGTGGTTTTTATACTTGAATTGCAGAATCATTAGCATAGGTTATCAGGAAGTGAAAAATCACAGAACAGCTTAAGTAATTTTGGGTAAGCTGTCCATTGCTGCAGTCAGAAGTTGTATGATATGCCTTATTTAGTCTGGGAAGTTGCCCATGGTAGGTAGAGAAGAATACTTTGTGTCATTAACCTATCCTTTAGTGCCACAGTTTGTATAAGTCTCTTACTGCACTGGTTGCTTGACACGTTAAATGTTTCAAAAGACATGTCCAAAATCAAACTAAGTTTTCCAGGAAACTGGTTTCTAGCTCATAGTCAATAATGAAAGGAAATAGTAAACTTGAACTAGCTGTAAGATGCTCTATTGCTCTTACCTATTGCCACTTAATAATCCCAAACAAAGGCAAAAATGTTCCCATGAAGTAGGAGAAGTGGAGAGTCTTAATGATTTAAGAAAAAAAAAGAAGAAAAAAAAAAAGAAAGCAGTCTTAAAGTGTTAATAGATCATTAATGTGTTTAGAATGATGGAACGAGTGCAGGAATAGAGGAGGATGTTGCAGCCAATGCATTGGTAGCTGTCCTTGTGTTGAACAATTCCGTTTACCTCATTTCTCAGATATATATTACAGGAATATTTACCATGTGATACAGTCCTTCTGACACTGAAACAGAAGGATGGTGCTGCTTTCTGTGAGTGTAGGTTTGTGCTGGAAGAAGGGATTATGAGTGGGGGTTATGGTTATACTTGTCCTGCCTGCCTCTTCACTTTCACCTGTGCCACCTCGCAGGGAACTGGTGTGAGCAGTTTGCTGAGGTTAAGTAGCTGCCGCTGTGCTGTGGAAATTGAAGCAGTAGTGATAGCACCAGGACAGTGTGAAATCACAGCTCTGCTGAAAGGAATGCTTGTCAAGGTAGCTTTGCAGATGGATTAGGCTGTTCTTTTCACTGATTTCTGAGCTGGACTTAAGTAGTGAATAACTAGAAAGTAGGTGGGGTAAACTTACTTACAGAGACAGAGGGTCATGGTAGCACTCTAGTCCCTATAGAAAGATTTTTGTAAGACACTATCTAGGGCATGCTACCTTCTTGTGTGGATATTTCTGCATGTCTGGCCAACCCTTTAACCAGTGCAGCCTGTAGCAGATCTTTGTCACCACATTAAAAGCTTCATGTTACAAAGTATTTAAAAAATAACTCATTTCTCACTGGGAAAGAAGGAGATTGATCAAACAGGCTTCACAAATTTACATTGTCTTGTCTTTGTGGATTCTTTATGTATGAATTGTGAAGACACTGAAGAAGTAAATGTAAGCTTTTTCACTAATTCAGAATATCCCAAATGCATGCATTTCATTTGTTAGCTTGCAGGAGAACTGCCATGGTGTCAACTTGTCTTTGCATTCCTCTACATGGTTTTTGGGTTTAGTTTGTTCTTGCTTTCAGTTAATGACTGAGAAGGCTTATCAGTTACAAAGCTAGCTAAATAAGGAGATGGTGAAAAGGATCTAAACAGTATTCTTGTACTTCAGAAATACCTTGGTCGACCACCTGCAAAAGCAGTGGCATTCCTAGCAGTTGTCTGACACCACATCCTTCGAAGGGGCATGGTAGAGTAAATAAGTGTGCTGTAACAGTATGGGTTGGTATGTAACTTAGTATTGATATCAGAAGGTAAAAATTGGAGTATTGTTTGGGTGGATCATTTATACAATAACAAAAGGTATAACCAAAATCATCTGGTTGTAAGAAACTTATAGTCAAGGTTCTAGACTTAGCAAGCCTGTGCCAGCCAGTTATTCTACAGTGACTTGATTTAATATTTTATTGTTTTGGGGTTTTATCTAATTTTTTTTTTTTAAGTTTTAAAACACAAACAATGAAAAATATCTTCACTTGCAAACACTTCTTGTATCAGATTGCACATATGAACACAGTTACACATTTGAAATGTATTGTAAGAAGATCAAAGTTTTGCCCATCTACCAAGTGAAGTAGTTGACTGTGCAATGAGCTTGGGGTTTAAGAGAGTTTCACTGTGTTTTGGCTGCTACGTGAACAAGATAAGGGTTGTCAGCATAAAGGCAAAATCTAGGGAGCTGTCTTAGGAGATAGTGATTGAATGATATATCAATGCAAATACAAGCACATGTCATGACTGAAGGTTGTAATTTTGTGGTATCTTTCAAGTCTTGAAGCTAGTCCTGGAGCAGTTCATTGTGTGCTACAGTGGAGCTACAACTTCAGTTTTATGGGTTTGGGGCAGTTGTACAGAGAGTTGAAACATAGATTGCTGCAGCTGCTTGAATTGTGTTTCTTTGTGTGTATGTTAGACATGGAAGTGGTTGGGAATTATTTTTTCCTGAGCAAAGTTTGTTTTGTAGTGTTTTTTTTTTTTCCTGAACAAGTTTTGTTTTGTTTTTGTTTTGTGTTGGTTGGTTGTTTTTTTTTGGTTGGTTGCTTTTTTAATAACACTGTATATAAAATTAAACATGAAATCGTAAGAATATGTGTTAAATCCTTGAAGTTAAGTTATTTTTCAAAATAATAATAGATGTATTGGGGCCAAAGTTTATAGTAAACTCACAAAACAGTTAAAAATTCTTCAAAAAAGGCGTCTGCTGCAAGAGTTAGATGTGCTGAAACACCAAGTTTTTTCAAAGCCTTTATGAAAAATGTGGAGATTTCTTCTGTTAAATAAATGTCAAGTTAAAAAAAAAAAAAAAACAGAAACAAAAACCAACCAACCAAACGAAAAAAAAAAAAAAAACAACAAACACAAAAAACAACTGGAGTTACATCAGTAGTGGATTTTTTTCTCCTGCCCTGCAGTAAATGAAAGGAAGGACTGGTGTAACAAAAGATCATTCTTAATGTTTTCAACCACTTACTATCTGCGCATACATCTGCTTTTCTCTTACTAGCAGGATTTGCATTTTACAGTCAAAATATACTCTTCTGGTGCAATGCCTGGATGCTGGTGTACTCAAAGTGCTGCTAATAAGTGAAAATTAATTCTGATCTTGCATGTTAATTACATTCCAGTATTGGTGGAAATACCGTGTGATACATATTAGACATATAGTGACCATTTAGTTGACATTTCTTTAGGATATGGGGTTTGTATTTTTTAGTTCTCTTAATGTAAAAATGATTTTACTGTTTGCCACAATTAGATGTTGCATTTAAATATATTGCTAAGATACAGTTTCATGGTTAGAAATTGTGTGTACTGCCACTGGAAAGGAATGAACACACTCCTGTTTTCCTCCATCCCACACTAACACCTGTACTCCTTCCTGTGCAGCTAAATTTGGCTGAAAAGGTTTTTCATCACCCTAGCCTAGTCACAGCCTTCTGTTGTTAATGACCTTCCCTCACTGGGGAAGCAGCAAGAACATATTGTTAACAAGGACGGAAAGAACAAAATTACTCCTTTAAGCACAAATAGCTTAAAAACCAGTACTGGGAGCAGTACTTTCACAGCCCATACAAGACAGCATGTCACATCTCCTCTTTCTTTGCAGTGGATCCTTTCAGCTGATTAACTAATCTAACTCTGCATAGAGTGCTGGCAGGTTAGAGAATTGATTCATCTCATAGAAAAATTCTTGGGCACCAGGACTGGTATAAGATAAACAATTCCCATGAGCAGGTGGGAATACTGGACCAAGGGCAATGGGAACCTCTCCTTCCACCACAATGGTGAGGCATTGTTTGGATGAACTTATTCTATCTTGTAGAATCACTCCCTTAGTCTCAACTTTCTCACTAAAATGCTTTTATGAAAGAGAATGGTGAAAATTTCAGGAAGCTTAACTGCCCTTTGGAAGTGTCATGGTACCTTGTTTCTCATTGGCAGTTTGAAGCTGATGCTTGGCTGGAGTACTATAGTATTCTTAATAAATAACAGCCTTGACAGGTAGCTAGGTGCTGATTTTTAAATGAAGAATCAGCAGTGCTCGAACTCCTGTCTCTTAGTAGTTAGGACCTCAAATTGTCAGTATTCTGAAAGTATATACTTTAGATTTTCGGTAGTTTTTTTCTAAACACTTATGACCTACCTTCAAATTCTTGGGACAAGGGTCAGGTTTTTGTTTTAAACTGCCATAGGTGTATTTAAATATGTCTTGAATTAGTTTTGCGCTCTGTCTGGTCACAAATGCTGTCTTTACCTTCTTTGTCTGTGTGTTTGTTCATATGTGGAAAGGAATATTGTATTGCAGACCCGGAGCCTGCAGCCAGCTCATTTCTTTTCATAAACCTTCTTAAGCATTATTCTTGATATTTGAAAATATAATCTGTAGCCACCTAATATAAGTAAGAAGGGTAACAGCTGAACTTGCTTACATCTTGAGATGCGGCAAAAGTTATGTAGTTGGCATTATTTTCCACATTCCTAGTATATAGAAAGGGGATATTCTTGGGAAGATTAAATTACAAGAGTTGTTGTACTTGTATAGTAAGCTTCCTCTGTTTGTCTGTAACAGCTTTTACAAGTAATCTCGTCTTTTATTTCTTAGTGTGGTCCTGACAAACTTCTGGTGCCAGTAACAGACCATTTACCATGAACAATTCTACTCCAGCTACAGGTACACATAAAAAAGCCATCACAGCTCTTCAACAGTGTGTTTTCTCTGTGTGTTTTCTTGTTTGGGGTTTTTTTGTTGTTGCTTGGGTTTTTATTTTGTTGTTGTTTGGGAGGTTTTTTTGTTGTTTGGTTTTTGTTGGGTTTTTTTTGTTTTGTTTTGTTTTTTAATTCTTTGTTGTCACCATAAACATTGCTACCAAGCCTGAACTTTAATCTGACTCTCAACAGTACAGGTACTGGAACCTATCCAGTTCCTTGACAGTATCAAGGAGCTCCAAAACCAATCAGTTGAAATGGACCAAAAAAAGAAAAAATCTCTTTTCTGTAATCATGGCCAAGCAACTAATCTTGCATAGAGATTGTCAAGTGCCTGTTCAATTTTCCTGTAGCTGAGTGTTTGAAAGGAATTTGTTTTGAAGTATTTCAGTGCTGTCAGGATTGGAGATACCCATCTCAGTTTGGCGGAACATAAGACACATTATGTGGTTTTATGATAAAAAGTTCAGCTGATGCCCCTTGTTGTTCTTGTTCTTGCTTTTTACACTACTTCCAGATCTTCTTGTGCAGCAGCACAGACAATCTGTGATTTAGTTTCAGATGTTTTCTTCCAGTTCTTGTCCCCAGGTAGTCTCTCCATGAATTGAGGTGAATGGTAATGTTTTTGGAAGAGAAGCAGTAAAAAACAAAATAAAACAAAACAAAAACCAAACAAAAAAACTCCAAAACAAACAAACAAAAAACCCCCACGCAATTAAAATAAATTTAAAAAAAACCCCAACCTTTTTTTTTCCTGATCAGATATTTTCTGGTTATGGCACAGGTCACTGTTCAGGTGTGTAGTGGGAAACTAGCTGAATGGTGGGTTTTTGAAAGGTGGTGGGAAGTTAGATAGACAGATGTGGAGCAAGGAAACTGAGTCTATTAAAGCATTGTAAAGCTCAGTGTGAAACTACAGTCACGTGTTTCTTCAGACATGTTAAACTATACACCCCTGCAAAGAAATGTATACTCGGCCCTCTGCATGTGTTTACAAAGATGCAGGAATGCATATGTCTGCCTGGAGTTTGAGATCAGAGAAGAACCCAAGAGAAAGCTTGGAGCTGCTTCCTTTAAGTGGTACTTCCAGCATAGGTGGACTTGAAATATTAATGGCCAATAGCTACATAAGTTAACTTTGAGTCAAATTAACATAATAAAGTCAAGGACATCTTATCCATTTTGAACCTGAAAAGTTAAAAATGGAATGGGTTGGTAAGGTTTAATAGTAATATATCCTGACATGGCTTGGTACTGATATGTGCTTAATGTGTTTGTGTTTGTTTTAGTCTCTTCCCCAACAAGTGTACTACATATTCACATTTTTCAGAATACATACAGAGAAAAGGAAGTAATTTAACATTTCTTGATGGAAAAATCAATGCATAACAGATTTTTCTGTTTTGCAGGTGGGAGAATTCTTTCCTTGGCTTGTAAGTGTGCCACAGTTGGGGCTTAGATCATCTAACTTGGAGTTTTAGAGTCTTCTTAATGAAAGAACCCTCTGTAAATACCCTTATACAGAACAAATTGTGTAAACCACTTCTCAGCCTTGCACTCTACTCAAAACCTACAGCAAGATCTGAAATTTCTTATAAAGCTCTTACAGATATTTCTTCCTCATCTTTTTGTTGTTCTCCTTGAGAGGCTAAATGCAAGACATTAGGTGATAGGCTATCTCTCTTGTCTTCATTACAATTGCTTCTAGAACAATATACCTGTTTCAGATGTAGTGTTCTGTGTAAAAGTGCTCTCTAGAACTCTGAGTCGTCTTCTTGAAGTGGAATCATTGGTCACTGACCTGTTACAGGATATGAACAGGCATATGTTTTAAAGAAAAAGAAAAGGCAGTTTGCTAAAGCGAAAGGCTTTACAGTTTGTATGAAATTCATGCTAGCTATCCTTTTCAAAGACCTTTTAAAACTTAAAATCATGTGGAACAGCAAATTTTCTTTAATAAAATGAATAAATAAAAAACTCCTTGAGTTTACACCTCAGCTGCAGGAAGAAGAGTTATCAATTTATAAAAAAATTAATATATTACATCCAAATTACCACTTACCCCTCTTCTTTGCAACTAACATTTTGTAAATATCTTATGTGGATGTTTGGAGAGAAGTTATGTGTCTGTAAGGTTTTTAAAAAAAAACACCCCAGCAAACCAAAGCTTAACTGCAAGAAAATAAACAAGCCCAAAGCAAATCCAACGATAACATACCTTCCCCTTTCAGCTGAGATTTGGAATAGCTAGTGAGGTCTTCTTACACTGTGCTTTGGTTATGTATGAACTGTCCTTTATTAAGATTCAAAGAGCTGTAACTAAGTCAGTGTCACTGCTGAGGCAGCAATTTCTCTCTTTTAGGTTTTGGTATCTATACTGTACAATAAGTTTGTCTTGTTTGCTTGTCTGTCTCCTTCACTAAAATATTTTAGATAATGAGAAGAAAAAAATCAAAAGCGGCAAATCACCATGTTCTCCTTCTCGTGTCCTTCATATTCGTCAAATTCCAAGTGATGTTACTGGAAGAGAAATCATTTCGTTAGGTCTCCCTTTTGGCAAAGTAACCAATCTCTTGATGCTAAAAGGAAAAGGTCAGGTATGTAATTTTAAGTATTTCAGTTATAAGAGCAAGGCTGAAGATGTGGTTCATGTTATGACACTTTTCATCCTGTATTTGACTGAAATGATTGCAACAAAGTCTAAATATTTAATTGATAGCTTGAGATTTTCTTATTTTCAAATATGAAAGGATGTTATGAAATTTGTGTTTTTAATACTTGTGATTAAATAATGATCTAGATACTTGTTAGTAATATTACTGAACATTATAACCACTTTACATAAGAACATGTTGATGATAAAGACAACTACATTGTCACTACTGATGTAGACATATGTCTTGAAATAGCCTGCCTGATTAAGTTACTAATATGCCTATGAGTTTTTTCACATATTTTTAATCCTGTGAGATGTGTCACAGTAATTCACATAATGAATAAACACTGAAATTCTAAAAATAATAGGCTTTCATTAAAAAAATTATCTAGAGCACTGAGCTGGGTTAATATAATCTGTGAACTGATAGATGTCTAGTGTCCTGTTCCTACTTTTTCAATGAGTATGTGTATCTGCAACCTAGGTAATAATGCTTGAATTTAGGTATCTAACAAAATCATTAGCAGTGGGGTATTTTTAGTAGTGTTGCTTCTCATATGTCATACTTATTCCACCTCTTCATTAATGACTTAATGTACTTACAATATAAAACTTTCTAAGAAAACTCACAAAACCCCATAATCATTCACATACAAGTGCATTTTAAGCTGAGCAAATCAGTTCTGTACTTTCACATCATAGTTTTCTAGTGAGAGTGGAATTGGGAAAAATTGATGCTTTGATGCTTTGTTCTCTCTTGTAAACAAAAACAGCACTGAAATCGGCTATGTATTGATTGCAGGCGTTTTTGGAAATGGCTTCAATAGAAGCTGCTGTTTCTATGATGAGCTACTACAATCCTACTACACCTCACCTCCACAATCAACCAGTTTATATACAGTATTCCAATTATAAAGAACTTAGGACTGACAATCTACATAATCAGGCTGTAAGTATAATATTTCCATTTAACAAGATAAAATTACATGAGTGGCATATTGGTTTTGGCTAGGACAGAGTTAATTTTTCTGGTACCAGCTTGTGACACAAAGTATCACGGCCTTTTTTGGCCTCTCACATTGTGCTGCCAGTGTGCAAGCTTAAGAAATTGGGGGAGCACCCAGCTGGGACTCAACTGACCCAAGGGCTATGCCACACACATGGTATTCTGCTCAGCATTGAAAGCTAGGGAAGGAAGGAGGCATGTTCAGAGTTATGGCATTTTTCTTTCTAAGTAGATGTTGCCTTCAATTAAACCCTACTTTCCTGGAAATGTCTGAACACCTTTCTGTCCATAGGAAGTAGTAAAGGAATTCCTTATTTTGCCTTGCTTGCATATGCAGCTTTTGCTTTACCTGTTAAACTGCCAGTAACTCAACCCATGTGTTTTCTCACTTTCACTCTTCAAATTTTCTCTCCCATCCTGCTGTGGGGAAGTGACTGAGCAGCTGTATGGCACTTTGCTGGCAACAAGGGTTAAACAACAACATTAGTAAATAAAAAGACTACTTTTCACTACACTGGTAGTCAGATTCTGTTACATATGATATATATCTTTTTATTTAAGAGGTAACTTTCAGACGGGGACTTCTCAGTATCTCTATAGTTACTGGAAGATAAGGAACTCAAGCTCAAAAAAGAATTCATCCTTATAAGTAGGAAATCAAGTGAAGATGGCAGGAGGATTGATTTCATACAATGATCTTCAACATAAGAGAGGTATAGAAAAGTTAGAATTGTGGGCAGTTACCTCAGTGCGTTATCTGAACACACAGGGGTGTGGTTAGAGAAGTCAGAGACCACGTGGAGTTGCCCCTGGTAATGGATGTGAAAAGCAGCAAATTCCTCAAAGTGTATCAGCAGTAGAAACAAGATTTTTTTTTTTTTAATATGTGGGCCTGCTGCTGAATGGAACAGGGACCCTGGTGACAAAGGGTATGGAAAGGGCTGACATTTGGATGCCTTCTTTTCAGCTTTTAATGGCTGAGACTTGCCCTTGGTATTGCCAACCAACTGGGAACAGTAGGAAAACCTTGATAAAGGAAGTAAAGAATCTCATTTGGGAACATTTAAGTAAATTGAAAAACAAAAAGTCTTTGGCCCTAATGAGATACAGTTGTGAGTGCCAAGGGAGCTTGTTGATGTCATTACAATTCCACCCTTACAGTCTTGTAAGGTCATGGCAATTGGAGGAAGGTCCTGAGGACTAGAATGAAAGAAAATCTGTCTCCTATCTTAAAGAAGGACAACAAGGAATATCCAGGGACCCACTGGCTTATCTGCCTTACTTTGGTCCTTGGGAAGGGTGTGAAGGAACTCATCCTGAAGACAGTCTCCAAATGTTCTAAGGAGAAGCAAGTGGTTAGGAAAAGTCAGCATGGGTTTTTGAAAAGGATGTAATGCCAGATAAATGTGATGGTCTTCTATGGATGGGAGGAGAGGATATTTTTTATCTTGACTTTGGCAAGGCTTTTAACGTTGTTTCCAATAACATCCCAATAGATAAACTGACTAAATGCCCTCCCGTTAAGCAGATAGTGATGTGATTTGAAAGGCTAAAATGGTTGTGACCAGTGGCACAAAGTCTAGCTGGGGTCCAGTCACCAGTAGAGTACCATGGGGTTTGATATTTTGTCCAATACTGTTTAGCATCTTCATTAATGTCCTGAAGGATGCGATGGGGAACATTCTCAGCAAGTTTGCTGACAACACAGACCTGGGAGGGAGTAGTTGACATATGAGATGGTTGTGCTGTCATTCAGAGGGATCTTGAAAAGCTGGAGGAACCTCATTAAGTTCGGGAAAGGTAAATGCCAACTCCTGCACCTGAAGAGTAACCTCAGGTACCACTTTACACTGGTGCTAACCACCTGAAAAGCAGCCTGGTAGACATGGCAAGCACCAGAATTAATTTCTTTCTTGTAGTCTAGAAGTACTAGAAATTAATTTCTTAAGAATACAAATTGAAAAATGCAGGTGACTGATTTAAATCCTGGTCTCTATGCAAGGAAACAGTCTTTGCACACGAAGATCGGAGTATACAAACTGTCATATTGCAGTTGAAATCTGTTTGGATTTTTAGGTTCCTGGATGAATTTCAAATGACCCATTTAGGTACATAACTTAAATATTGTGATGTGTATATCATGATTTTGTTTTCTGTAAGACTATGGCAAGTAATGATTAGTTGTAAGTCATTGCTCACTTTTAATTTGTGCTCACACAAAAGTAATTGAAATCTTGCAAGCTTGTCAGTCTGGTAAATGTTATTTGACTCTTTACTCATCCAAAATTGTTGGATTGATTTGTTATCAAATAAAACTCCTATCTCTTTGTGAGTGTTTTCAACTTGATGCATGGCACTTGCTTTCTTCTACAAAAATATTTTCTACTTTTTAAAACAGGGGGTTGACACTTACAACTCTGACATTTGAGTTTCATATAAATTTTAAGAGACCTTAGCAGAGCAGCTGAACACTATGTTACTGTCCTAGTGTCTAGGCTCAGTCCTGAAGTACAGATTATTTTGCAGGGATATCTCTTTCTGAAACTAGGTAGTGTCTGTACCCTGTTCCCTGTTTAGTCTGTCTTCCAAGAAAATAGCGTAGCAGAGATTTGATTTCAAGTCACTACAGTACATTTGGAAAGGAACATCTCTCTGTAGTATTGCTACTCAGAGATGGTATGAAGATCCTTTCGGGGAAAGCCCATGAAAAACATGTACAACTTCCGAAGTCACAAAACATCAGTTTGAGGAGTGAGATTAAACCTGTTTTTTGTGGTTACTAGTTTGGCTTTGAAAGAAGAGCATGGTATGCCCCCTTAATTTGATCCCCACCAAATCTCAGTTCCTAAAGAGAATGAAATCCTCAGAAAGCAGATCAGATAGTCTTATGTGCACTGATTGGTTGTTAGTCTATTACAATATTACAGAATTGCCATCAATATTGTCATGAACAATATTGCTGGGAAAAAAACCCTCTGGATTGGCAAAAGCTTACTAAATCAAAGGAAAATTATGGTTTTATATGACAAAATAGTAACAATGTAACAAAAATAGTTGTAATTCTGTGGATTACATTAGTCTTAGCGACGGGACATGAAAAGGAAGAGGTATGATTTACCTTTATTAATGTCGGTCATGTGAAGGAACTGGTTTTTTTTTTGTAGTTGCATTTTATGTGCTTTTCTTTTAAGAGAACGTTGTTTCAGTATGATAACTTGCATGTATATTAATTATGCTCTCTGCTCTGTTGTAATTTCAGACATCCCAAGATGCGTTGCAAAGTATGAATGCTGTACAGCATGGAAACCTGGTTATTACAAGTGCACTTGCTGCTGAAAGTGGGCTCCTTCCACCTCAAGGTTCTGTTCTTCGAATCATTGTTGAAAATGTTTTTTACCCTATCACTTTAGAAATGCTGTATCAGGTAATGAGGATTGCTTAAAAAAAATTAATGTGTTCCGATATTGTTTTTGTAAAACCATTAGTTTGGGGGTTTTTGAGTACCTGTGGATCCTTAATCTTTTGAATGAGGACTGTCTCTTTAGAATTACTTCTTGCAGTTTAGGGATCTAGGTTTGAAATAGTTTTGCACGAGTAAAGAGGGCTTCTGTACCCAACCTTTCATGTTGTCTTTCTTACTTTATTTCCTTTCTGTGGAAGTAACTACAAACTGTTACTTCTAGTTTATGCCCCCGTGATGAGCTAGCAAAATACTGATTGTTATGAATTTTTTGATCCATATTTTAGCACTCTTAGTACTGAGTAACTCCTGTAGTTTGCATTATATTTTAGGGGCTTCTATTCACTTTTATAATTCAATGCAGCTTGATTCGACAGTCATTTTTGATTGTCCATTGATTGTTAGAATGACATTTAACTACCTCTGAAAGCCTAGAATAATGGGAGGCTACAGAAAGACATTACTGTAACTTCTGCTGGATATTTGGGCTATGCTGGCAAGAACTCTAAGTTCAAAAATAATAGCTTTTTGAGACCACTTTTTGTGCCCAAAGGATTTGTTAATACTTTTACAGATATTGCAAAGCTTTTTTAATTACTAGTAAATTTATGCAGGAAAAGCCATCCCCCAGGTATAAGTTTCTTAAACTAATGTGATTTAAAATAATTGGGATGATTTTACAAGAACCTACAAGTCCAGGAAGACTTTTTCCTGATCTGCTAGGATCTCAAAAAAGAGATGATTCTTAGCAACACCTTTTACTCTTATCTTTTAAAATTTTCTCTTTCTCTGTTTCTCTCCACCATGACTCTCGTTAACTAGTATTGTAGTTGTCACTTTGATATAGCAATTTGCCTGATCTAAACTTTTGTTTGCATCTTTACTGTCTCAACTGCTTAGGATTATTAGTGCACTCAGAATAACCTGAGAATAAGCTTCTGTGGTTATGGAAGCTGTACTAGTGTTAATAGTGCAACAGCAAAGAGGAAACTCATGTTAGTTTATTTTCATTTGAATGAAGTTTACTTCGGTGCAGCAGAACTGTATTTTCAGTCTCTGAACTGTTCAATGACCCTCATTCAGCTACTTTTGCAATAGGGCTAGAAAATTTAGCAATAGTGGAAAAGGGATCTTATTTGCAGTTCTTAATAGGAGTAATCCCCTCTAAGTAGAGCAGCACTTTGTGCCCAATGGCTAAAATCTAATATTGCTTTAAGTGAAATAAGCTGAAGGGAAATGAAAATTTTCACTGTCAAGTTCAACATCATATGAAACACTAGTAAGCAAGGTGTCATCCAAAATTTCAATTTTATGTTGTAAGTCACAGTTGCTTGTTAAGGAATTAGCTTTTTAGACCATAATTCACTTTAAATCTTTATCATAACAGTATAATATGCAGTGTTATCTATGCAGAAACAAAATTCATATATACTGTGTGTTTAGGTTTAAAACCAAACAAGAGTACATTGAATTTCATTACCTTAAAAAGATCTATTTACTCTTCTGGATAAACATGGAAAAGCATATGTTAAGTAGCTTTATTTAGGCCTTTCTTAAGAGGAAGTGCGTTACAAGCAGGAAATCAATGGCTAATTTTAAAGTGCAGTGGAAAGCTTTCTCTTCCATTTTTTATGACAAAATGTTGACTGCAGCTTTATAATCTTGTTTCTGAGAGATTGAAAAAATGGGCACAAAGAGTTGGGACATGAGTCCTTTATCAATAATTCTAGGCCTGAGACTTGCAAAAGATACTTATCTATAACCTTTCTTTTCATTGCAGATTTAATACTTCTCAGGGGTTTCTGCTTTCCTGACTTTGCATTGATTCTAACAGTTTGTTAAAAAACTCTTAGTATTTCCCAAACTCATCATTCCTCTTTGACTGTAATTTGGGACATAGTTTTTCCGTACTTGCACGATATGTTATAGCTTTAATTTTGTCCTCACTCTTTGTGGCTTTGCTTTTGTATAGACACCTTCATGTAGTGCACAGTCTCATTTTGAGTGTATAGGAATTTAATTTCAACCTTTTAAAATATTTCTTCAAAGCTTGCATTTGCAATAAATCAAATCCCATTTGATTGTAAAATATGTGGGTAGATTCCAGTCTAGGTCTCTCTTGCTTCTTTCCTCTTTCTCTTCTTACTTGAGCAGTGGATCTTTGTAAGCACATCACCTATTTAAGTCGTATTTTCTGTTAACACTATGCAGAATTTACAGAATGTAAAAGTGGCTACCTTGAAAAGCACTTTGCAGTTCCCATCTCAAATTACTTCCAATAACAAAGAATAATATTGATAGAGCTACTGTAATTGACCTGATTGGCAGACCTATCAGGTCAATGCATGGCTCTGAGTCTGGGGTAATTGGAAAAATTGTGGGGTTTTTGACTATGGGATTATCTACTCAACACCTGGCCTACTGACATCTGATGGTATGCTCCTGTCTCAGAGGGGAAAAAGAGTTCTAGCTCAGGAGCTAATGGGGCTCATTGATAGAGCTTTAAAAAAACTTGGGATGGGGAAAAGGGAAAATACCAGGCTTGCTGGTGATGAATTGTGGGATGGTGTGACAAAACTGGGAAACAAGCACTAATGGGATCCCTCCATCTGCTTCATGAGGTTTTGGCTACACTGTACCACACGTGAAATGTTTCTAGACCAATTCAGACAGCAAGAAGAACACAGAAGAGGAGCTGAAAACTGTGGTCCTGTCCCAGGGATTTGGCATTACAGGGATAAGTGAAACCTGGTGGGATGAGACTTGTGAATGGAGTGCCTTGTTGAATGGTTCCGGGCTCTTCATGAGGGATAGGCAGGGCAGAAGAGGTGGAGGGCTGGCACTGTATGTAATAGAAGGGTTACAACATATGGAGCTCAAAGTTGGCAATGGCACAGTTGAGAACCTCTGGGTAAGAATCAAAGGACAAACAAATAGTGCAGATATCACTGTGGGAGTCTGCCATAGACTTCCCAGCTCAAGACAATGACACTGATGAATTACTCTCTGGGGAGCTAAGGGACACTTCTAAATCAACTGCCTTTGTTGAGGATTTGAACTTGTCAGAAACAACTGGAAGTGTCACATAGCTGGTGCAACACAGGCCAGAAGATTCCTGAAAAATCTAGATGACAACTTTATGAAACAGGTCCTAAGGAAGATGACTCAGTGGATCTCTTGAGGGCAGTGGAGATCTTGGCCGCAGCGACCACTAAGTAACTGAGTTTAAAATTTCTGTTGACAGGAGGAAAAGCGCCAGCAAAACCTGACTCCTGACATGAGTAGAGCAGAATTCAGGCTGCTTAGGGAATTAGAGAGTGAAGTCCCCTGAGGAAGATGCTTTTGCAGGTGCTGGGATCCATCAGTGCCAGTCACTTTTCAAACATCACCTTCTAAGGGCACAGGAGCAAGAATTCCCAAATGTCAGAAGTCTGCAAGGCAGAAAGCCAGCTTGGCTGA
>VXAU01003863.1:118690-166915 GCA_013399695.1 Formicarius rufipectus | reverse complement strand
CTGACGAGCCCATCCTGCCTGAGAATTGCAGAGGTACCTTAAATGTAAAATCACCACCCCTTGTAGAAATCATTAAGAAGCTATTGCTATTTTTTATTAAAAGAGATTTGGTGAGTAATGGCTACTATAATTTTCTTGATTGAGGCATTTACTCAAGTCTTTATAGTTTCATTAATTTCTAGTTCCATTAATTCTAAGGCTTGTGCAGATCATGGCTTTGACTGGGCACCCATCATAGTTTTGATTTGGTTGGGTTTTTTTATTGTTGTTATTTTTTTTTCTTCTAGTATTCTTTTTGCCAACTTAACAACTATTTGTTAACAATATTTTTAATCAAAATTTGTAAATTCATCTTACTCCTTGGTTCCTGATTAAGGTCATGCTACCTAGCTCCATTAACTGAAATTCTTTTAGTAAGTTGTATTTCCTCTGTTTTTTGACAACAATGATACTGATCCTTCAATTAAATGATCTTTCTGAATGTAATTTCACTGCATTTTCTTTGTTTGTGATACACTGAAGAGCAAAAATATCTCTTAAAAGGCTTAAATCTCAGTTCTACATACAATGTAAAGTCCAGGTGTAGCAAAGTGCATTTCTGAGGAGATTTCACAGCTGTTAAAATGTTATGTAACTTGTCATGAAAATTAAAGCTTAAAGTCTGCATCAACAGATGAAACAAGTTTCTAACAACAGATTTGAGGTTTTTGCAGTGTCCCTTTCCTCATGGACTTGCTAAGAAGAAGAATTAGTCTGCATGTGTATGCAAGCTGCATCTGGTCTTCCTCACTTTTCTTCTTAGTTCAATCCTAACTCTTCCGTTGGATTTTGCCTTGGACAAAGTAAACATGAACACTTCTATGACATTTTTCTGTCTATAATCTACACCATTCTCAATATCTGATATAGCTCAAGTTTGGGTTTTTAGCTGAGTGACAAATATGGCAACAAAACACCAAGAATGGATCATGTCGACACCTAAACATAATTATCATTGAGGTTTGTGGTTTGAAACCTATTGTGAACCCACTGCTAACTGAGGAAAGCTGGATAGACTGATCGGCATCTTATTCTCTTTTAAAGTGCTTGTGTCCAGTAGTTTTGATGTTGAGACAGGGGTGAAAAAATTTTGTGTTCATTTACTACTTAGTTCTGACAGACTTTTAAACTTGACAATTGGGATATATCTTATTTTAGAGTCAAAATTTCACCAGTCTTTCTTAGATACCCTGTATTATTATCTTGAATATTTTAAGTGCAATAAGGAACAAAGTACAGGCATAGTCCATGGAATATGTTGAATTTGAGAGCAAGTGTATTAAAAATACACCTAGAATAATGAGACTTGCAGTCAGGATTCAAACACTGACTACCGAATAGTACCAAGAAACAATGGACACTAAAATTCCAGCCTTACAGTTCAGTTCTCTAACCTGAGAAAGTATTTCAAAAAAACATACATTGCATTTAGCACCTTCTAGCTATATAGGGTCATCCTGGATATTTAAAATAACTTGTTTTGGGTGGAAAGAAAAGGAACAGGATCACTCCTGTGATTGCACACTGTTTGGTTATTGACCAGTGGTTTCAGGGATGAGTATGTGCAAGGCAGAGTAGATAGGCATTTTGTATTTGTACTTTCCAAAATCATTGTGAGGAGTAAAATCACTGAAGTGGATAGTTCTTTTCATTTGCAACTCTTATGGGAGCATTTTCCATAGCATGATTTAGTGTTATGTTGCATTCCACATCAGTTTGGGTAAGTTTTCCTTGTCCAGTATGTCTGCTTCCAATGTCAAAATGTATTCAGTAAAAATATAATTTTTTCTGATGGCTGTGTCTCCTTCCCATCTCACACTTGCCAAGACAACTGATTGTTTTACAATAGATTTAAATAAATCCTGACCTCAGAGTCATCATAGTTGCTCCATAGTTGCATGGAGGCATGTTACATTACAAGACATCTTCCCAGTATGCCAGCTACGTTTTCTTTCCTAAACACATGCTGCTGTGTTTTGTGGTCAAAGGTTCATGAAATACCAAGAGTGTGACTTGATATTAAGATGAAGATTGAGGTTCTGGCATGCAAAAGCAATGACTGTGTTTTGGAAGACACACGGATTAATGTGAGTGATGACAAACTGAAGCCTGACTTCTTATGTACTAAAAATATTATAGCAGTATTACATGATATTACAGGTAGGAAATAAATGGTAGGAAAGTAACAGCAATAAAGGGGTGCTGCAACTCCTGCACTAGGCTCCTGCTTCCTTGCATCCATGTTTCCTCATGGATGCCCATTACAAACAGCAGTTTACACACTCCAGGCAAGCAATGCTGCTGTCTGTGCTTGTACTGGATCTGGTGGGAATGCAGTTAACTTTCTTTACAGAAACCTCGTTTGTAGTTAAAACCATGTTGATAATGCACCAACTCATTGAATATTGCTGAACAGCGCTTGCACAGTGCTAATGCTTTCCCCATTACCTCTCTTGCCTCTAGTAAGTAGAGCGGGATGAGCAAAAAGCTGGAATGGAACACAAACAGGACAGCTGACCCGTGACTGGCCGCAGGTATATCCTATACCATATGGCGCCCTGCTGAACACGATGAATACTCAAGGAGAGAGGGGAAGAATATGTTTGTGGCTATGATGTTGGTCTCCTTGAGCAACTCTTACACCTGCTGAGTCCCTGTTTTACAGGAAGTGGCAGGACACCTATCTGACAGCTGGAAGTAGTGAATGAATTCCTTTTTTTGCTTTGCTTATGCACATGGCTTTTGCTTTGCCTAATAAAAAGACATTCTTTCAATCCATGAGTCTCCTCATCTTCTGTTTGTGCCCCGTCTTGTTGGAGAATGGATTAAGAGAGTATCTGGGATTTTGGCTATTGTCCAGGGACAACCTATATAGTGGTGGTGAGTCTTTTCCTACATGTCGTTATTAACACATCAAGACCTCAGAATTCATATTACTTAATACAAGGGTATATAATGGAGCAGATAACAAGTACTGAAATATATGGAAAACTGCTTTCAACTGTTTTGTCCAGGGAGAAATCAATAGGCTTATTTAACATTGCAAAACTGTTCAGGTCAAAAACAGTTTATGCATGGTGGTCCACTTTTTAATACAGTAATATCAGAGGAGAGAATCTAAACTTCAAATATACAGCAAGAACAGAATGCACAAGCTGTGAATATTGTATTTCAATTAAAATATTTCTTCTCCGTGTGGTAGTTGAAATGTACTTGGGTTTCAACTGAGTGGGAGACTGAAAAAGACTTTTCAGATTCTTCCTATCCATAAGTATTTTATCGATTAAGTAGTTTGGTGATTTTTTTTTAACATTACTTATAGTAGATCTGCCAGGTACACATGTGCCAGACTTCCCTACAGAGATTTATTTCCTATCAGCCACACCCACTCAACTCATGTTAGCAATTACTTTGTCACTGCCCGGAAAACCCGCATACTGTTTTGTGAGGATCAGACACAGCCCACAAAGTACTTCCAATTGCATAAAGCCATGAGATATACAGACAATCCCTCTGAGCCTTGAGAAACTCCTCTTTTCAGGTGATTTCCCTATTTACACGTACTTCAGTTGTAACTGACCATTCTAACATTTACAGAGAAGTGGGTGCTTAGTGTGACCATCTGGTCACATCGGTATTCATGGCACTAACAGTAAAGCCCTGGAGTGCATGTGAAAAGTGAGTATGAAAGTCAGAGGTGACTGAATATACATGAATTTTCAAACGTGTACAAGACTTCAGACATTGCTCTTTTCCTCTGTGTGGGCTTGTGGTGCTAACAAAACAAGAGCCAGTGAATGTCCTGACCTTTGGGAACTACAGCAACAGCTTAGCTAAGAATGATGAAAATTCATCTGCTTCTTCTTAGAAACTTGCACATAAAAGTTTATTTTCTTTTCCACTTGGAAATACAAATATGTTCAAATTTCCTCTAATATGGGAGTCATAGGTTAAATATTTTTGCTATAATGTTTGGGTTTTTTATAAATAATTTATCTTTTCATTTACTTGCATGTGTTTTGCTGCATAAGAGTATGTACCACTACAGACTTGTGAAGAAATACAGAGGAAAAACAAAGGTTTAAAATCTCCAGTTAACAAGAGTATTGCATTCCACATAAGTTCTATCTTGAAAATGTTATTTGAAATATTATCAACTTTTGTTTGAAAGTGTTTCCCCGCTAGAATTTAAGCATTTTATGGAAAACAAATATTTTAGACAAAAAACCTCTGAGCTTTTTATTAGTTGTATCTGGCAAGTTTCAATGGATAGAATGAAATAGTCTTTCCTAATTTCATCCTATTAGCAAGGGGTAATTCAGAGTGGTTTCTGCTCACGTGAAGTTTAATAAAATATTGTTTTCCTTGTCATTCAGAGAACCATTGGTATTTGTTATTGGAGTTCTGCATTATCATTATTATTTTTATTACTATTAAGAAGCTACTTATGTTTAACGAGCAGTCAATGAAGTGCACACACAGAGTTGTAGATGGAGTGCTTTTGTCTTTGAGCTTGAGTGACTTGCACTTTAAATTTTCACTGAGTTAGGATGAGCTGCCTTCCACATGTCAAATTCTTGTTTGTCAAGAAAGCAGTGGTTTTAGATGACAAGGGAAATTGTTTACAAAACATGCATTTTAAGCATGGTGCAGCAGTAAAATACTGTGGAAGAGATATTTTCTGAAAAGTTATTTTTTGAGTGATATTCCATGTCTTTTACCAATGTTTGAATAGGTGTTGGAATTCAAATGTTTTAAGTGTTTTTCATATTTCCGTTTTCAACTTCTGTATTTTCACTGTAACTATTGCCTGTGATTAGAAACATATATGAAAAATGCTGCAGAAGTTCACCTGGATGCTCGCCCAGATTCTGCTGCCACTTATTTTGTAACTTCACCCTGTGGAGAATGGTTCTGGTTGCAAAGAGGATTGTGGTAAAATACTACCAACTTCAGTGAGCCAAAGACAATACTTCCTGCATCCTGTATGTTAGAGCTGAAGTCACATTGCTATGATTTCCAACCAGTCACCATTCAGGCAATAAAGGTACAGAAATGTAATTATGAAACAGTTTTTTATATATTCATTTATACTTTCTCATGTTTCCTAACAAAATTGCTTATTCTTAATAGTCTACAAGATTCTTGTGATGCAAAATTCATGTCTGAATATTTTGGGTTTCTTCATCCCATTTCTGTCTGGTTTGGTTGGTTGGTTGGTTGCTTTTTTTTTTGTTGTTTGTGTGTGATTGAGTTTTTTTTCTGAGGGTTTTGGTGTGTCCTTTTTTGTTTTTTTTTGTTTTTATAATTTTTATCAACTTTCAATGTTTTAGAAATAGAGATTATAAAATGATGGTACAGTAACAAACAGTCCATTTATAGGAGTCCAAGGCTGTAAATGACCAACAATTTTCTGATACCACAGTTACTTAATTACCAAATGTACAAGTACAATAAAGAGCACAATTTGAGTGTTTTCCCACATGGCACAAAGTGCTTATGAAGATGCCTTATTTGTAGGACATTTTGTAGATTGAAACAATACAAAGCAATTCAATTAGTGATAGTGTGACCTTTCACTGCTTAAGCTCAAAAGCAGCAGTAGGAACCTTGCCTATAAAGAACATTTTGTTATCTTTACCTTTTTGCTGTTTTCTAGCATTATCTAAATGAACATGTCTTCTCCATATTGCAGATAAATTTTTAGATCTGCAGGCTTTCAACAGTGGAGATTACCCTCTCTCGGCTCATTGTCCTGAGTATTGTCTATGAGGTCATATATATGTTCTCAGTAATATAAATTCAACCATCAAGATATTGATTTGGGGACTACCAAGCTGGGTGTCATTAAAATAACATTTGCCACTTCACAGAGACTGTAGTAATGCAGTATCTCCTCTGCTGCACCAGAGACCAGCATTCCCGCATTGCTGTCCTTCCTGTGGTGGAACTTGTGCAGGTGCCTGCTGCAGGTAGCAATGGTGTTACACGCAACACCTCATCTCATTTTACTTTTAATCAACCTAGGCTAAGACACGGGTTCTGCCAGAAACAAGGGGAAAGGAATTTTTAAAAAAACTACTCACTTCACCTCCAAAAATATTTATAATTTATGCATCAAAACTATTGAGTAGCATGTTATCAAGATCTCTGTTTTATCTCTCTTTTATATGATAAAATGCTATGACTCCTTCTCATCATTCTGGTAAACTGACTTAATAATGACTCAGAAAATTCCATCTGCACTTCCCACCCACCAGCTGAGTTTTACTACAAGACCCTTAATTGGACATAAAATTTTTGACATAGTCTTTTCTTTAAAAAAAAATGTTACTTTTGCATTTGAATACCTTGTACTTGCTTTGTTTTAAAATACAATGGTTGGCACATACAATATGTAGTCCTGAATAATATCCTTCAATATAACAAATACAGCCAAGAGTATAGTGTCAGAAACTGTTTCATTGAGTGCAGGAACCTCTTTTAAATAATGTGGGGGAAAGGTCTGTTGCTGTGTAGGATGGATTAGACTTCAGGTACAGCTACTGGGCAGCTCTCAATGCTGTGAGTGAAACAATGAGAACAAATTAGATAGGGCATTATGGGAAATTAAGGAGCAGGAGATGGGAAGTGGCCCCAGGGAGAGTCTCTGGATAGTGGCATGGTTTGTCACACTATGACAATTACCTGGATTTCTGGGAATTTAATCAAGTTCCATAAAGCCTGGACAGTTAGCTAGTTAACAGTAGTTCTGCTGAACCATCCTAGCAACACCCGGGGGTACAGAGAAGGTTAATGAATGCTCTTGGTTCCAATGAGGCAGGAATGCATCTGAGTATGGGAGGAAATAACGAACTCACCGGGTGGACTCTTCACAGAGCCAGGAAGGAAAACTCTCATCTTTCTGGAAATCCCCTGCACAGCACATGGAGCAGGACAGCTCTTTTGCTAACTAATCCAGACAAAAAGACCGTATACGTGCATTGCCTTGGGGTCATTGTTAAAAGGAGTATTTTCATCCCACTCCTCACACAAGTATGTTCAGAGCAGGAACAACAAAACCTTTTTTCCAATAAAGGCATTGTTAGCTTGTGAGGGACTAAGGATTCAAGATTTTCAAGGGGAATGAAGGATACTAAAGATACTTCTCCATGGGTTCCTATTCACCTTGGTCCCTTCAGCCCTGCCATTGCGTTAGTTGGCTCCTGATCCTCATTGAGTCATGAACCAATTAATTCGTCTCAAGAGAAAATCCAGAGTTGACAGATAGAATAATAGAGTGTTAAGGCATTGGAGTGGACCTTAAAGATCATCTAGTCCCAACCCCACCTGCCATGGGCAGGGACATCCTCAACCAGACCAACCCCCAGGTTGATCAAAGCCTTATCCAGCCTGGACTTGAACACTGCCAGGGCTTCGACATCAACCTCCTTGGGTAACCTGATCCAGTGACTCACCACTCTCACAGTGAAAAAGTTCTTCCTAACCTAATTTCCCACTCTCTCAATCTTGTCCTTTCACTATAGTTCCTGGTAAAGAGCCCCACTCTGGCTTCCCCATAGTCTCCCTTCAATACTGGCAATTTTTAATGACATTTCTATGAAACTTTCTGTTCTCCAGGCTGAGTAGCCCCAGCTTTCTCAGCCTTTATTTGTAGAGTGAGGACTTCTCTCCAGGATCTGCTCCATGCAGCTAATGAGGATGTGAAGCCTTACAAGAGCTCACTGCTCAGACCACCAGTGTTTCAGCACTACCTACCTGTGTTATGGGCTCCCTCACATGCAAGACACATTGCTTTCTTGAGACAAAACCCACTATTCTTGCAGGTTCTTGTTAAGGTTCTTTCTTTAAATACATTTGTCTTGTCTTGAACTGGTACACTAACAACAGTTAGCAGGTTGCAGGGGTACAGGGGGTCAAACTTAGACTGAAGAGATCAAAGACATCCTATGAGGTATTTTAGTAAGTGGGGCTGTTCTGAGAAAAGCCAAAAACAAGTGAGGTCTACAGATGTGTAAGCCAGTTACACACTAACTGGTGGTACCCCTCACCCAGGCCTGCCCCATCTCAGCTGGGCAGTCCCAGTCTGAGCCCAGCCCAGTGAAGGGCAGCTGCCATCGTGTTCCAGGAAGTTGCCAGTGCAAGTGAGGCAGGAAACAGTAGAGGATGAGCTTTGACAGAGATCAAGGATGAAGGTGTGCTGCCTCTTTTTGATGTGCCCTGTTGTGGCCTCATGCAGAGTACAGCAGAGATGATGACACGTGAAGCTCAGGGGCACATCGGTGATTGACTATGAAGGGTTTTGGGACTGGGACCCCAACAAGGTTGGTTCTGCATTCTGCTGCAGTTTCTTTGCTCCATGGGGGCTGATCACAGAGCTTGAGCATGAATCATCCCTCACCAACTGATGGGAGGCTCTCTTCATGGATCATAAAGGCTGCACAGATGTAGTCTAAATGTCTCTCTAAGCATCAGAACTCAACTGTCAGGCAGTGCTATTACTTCCAGTTTGTCATTTGACAGGGTAGGTTCTTCTGAATCTTACTTTCTAATAAAGATTCTGAATTTCACCATATTTTTTTGCTGGCAAGTAAACATCCAAATGATAGTGTTGTTCAGGGAGTAACCCACAACTAGGTCTTACTGGAATTCACAAAATTTGCACCCTCCTGAGAGTGGTTGCCACATCACCTGCTTTTGTTGCTGCTGAGCATCTCCTCAGAAGGGTCCCAGAGCAGTGTGTACTTACAACTGGAATACCTATGGGTCTAGAGTGGGCCATCCATCACAGCCAGGACCCTGTAGCTGGCTAAGTCAACTGCTGTCCAGACAAATACTGCCATCCCTGATACTCTAAAAGAAAGCCTTTCTCATAAAGATCTTGGCTTGTTACCTTGTGATATGAGAATGACACCTTTCCTCCACACTGGTTATTTGAAAGAAGAATTGAGACCACTAACATTAAGACAGTGTTCACAGGTCAATAAATCAGTAATTTTCCCTGAAAATCTTTATCAAAAAACCCACTCCTTGCCAACTCTGGTATAGATCAACATCGAATCAATACTGTCAAATAATCCCTTTCAAATTCATGTTTTTCTATTAAACATGGGTTTGACCATTTCCCACTTTGTAACAAAAAATGCACACTGAAGTTTCTGTAAATAACTTCTATTTGATTTAGATTAGTCGGAAGTGCAGTATCAGTTTTTGAGGAGAGGCCATGTTTTGTAGCATTATTATAGGTAGGAGGAGGAGGAGAAGTAGCAGGCAGGCAAAACAGGGTCGGTACTAAATGTACTGGAAGTGGCATTCTGGTCTTCTGAGTTTACTGATTTACTGGCACAGAAAAGGAAGCCTCAGGAGCAGATTGAGTGAAAAGGAAGGAAGACTTCTTTTAATGAACACTTCCTTATTTCACCTGTTAATTAATACTTGATGTCACCTTGGTGTTAAATAATGCAAAAGAATACCTTATATTGACAGAGCTTTGAAAAAGGATGTATTGAAATCCTATCACTCCCACCAGTTCATACTGAGCTGTTTTTGCCCTACGTAATCTCACCATGTCATTCTCACCTCTTCCCTCATTCTGGCCTCCATGGTCTGCGGATTTTCTAGTCTGCATTTCTGATGGTAAGGAACTGGAAATTCCCAGAAGGAACAGTCTTTTGCTGTTCATCAGGACAGAGCTTAGCTGGGTCACTGGCTTCCTGATCTAGAAGCAGGACCTACAACCATCATGCCAGGAACAATGATGGGAAGGGTGAGAAGAGTCACTGTTGTCTCTGGGCTACCAATCCTATGACATGGAGTCTCTTCACGGTGCTGAGTGCCACCCTCATGTCTGCAGCACTGAAGTGCTCTCAGCAGTCCATAACACAAAGCAATCATCCTCTCCTCACTGAGGTATCTATCCCATGGGTGTTGAAGTCATTACTTTAAACAGAAGACTAAATATTTTCTTCCATTTTTTACTTTATGACCACAGACCTAAAAAGCTGCATCTCAGCCTGCACAGAGAGAACTTACATTTGAGGCCTTCATAAAAATTCCACTGCACTCTCAAGCAAAAGAAATGTTTCTATTTTCAGCCTTACTCATTCTCATTGGGAAAAGTTGAACCTGTTGACATGCAAAGGCAAACACAAATGATATACACGAGTTAATTACTCCTTTGTTCACTTTTATTTTTGTTGGAAATACTCTTATAGTACCACATTTTTACTCTTAATAATGTTTGATGCCAAATCTGATATGGACTTTTAGTATGACTTGCATATTCTTACTTCATCTTTGTCCAGACAATGACATTAATATTTCTCCTCTTCATTGCAACATAACATAGTATACGTACATTTCCAAACACTTAAATGACCTTTCAATTCTGTCTTGAAAAGTCATTTTAAAGTGAAGCTAGAGCATTTTCATTAGCTTTCAATCTAAACCCTAGTCTAAGACCAGCTGTGTTCTTTTCACTCAGCTCCTCCTTTTTCACCCTGTCTTTGTGGTCTCCAGCAGTGAAAAATAACTGAGTGAATAAAACCAAAGTTTATTATGTAGGTCTCATACAGAGGCCTTCAATGGTTAAGTAAAGGTGGTTCTTCAGTGTGTTGACTTCATCCCTCCAGGGTTTTCCCAACCTCTCAGCACTTGGTACACTCTGTCTTTTCTTTTTCTGATGCAATGCAGCCTGTGTTCTTGAAACACTCCATTGCTGATTTACTAATTAGCCATTATTACCAGAATTGGTCTGACCTTATCTACTTTCAGTACTGTTCTTGCTGGCTCTGTTCCTCCAGAACATTTTCATCTATTCCCATGTAGAATGCACATTCAGGAGCTTGTTTGGGTTATGAGTCAGAAGATAGGCCCGTCTCCCAGTCTCCAAATAAGCCTCCTGAGGCTTAACTGTAAGTTTCAATATTCTTTACAGTAATTGTTATTTTCTTTACAAGGTGGTTTAAAGAATCAATATCTAAAAGCAGTAGAGATAGTATTATAATTTGCCTGGCATTTGTAATCTAGACTATAGATTATATAGAATATTTTACAGGCATAGGAGTGCATTTCCTGAATATTACAGTGCTTTTGTTATTGAGCATAGGGGGAATGTCAAGAGTCTCCAACATGTTTGGAGTCTAAGTAAAGTTTTTCCCATCATGTACATCTTTCTCTGACAAGGATGCTGGAGGTTGGTGGGCAGCTGATGTCCTACCTTCTACCTCCTGAGGAGTTGTGTCAACAGTGCCATGGCATAAATAATCAAAATAGCATTAACTTAAACCAAGCACCAACCAACCCAGGAAACTCGTCTGTTGTAGTGGGTAAGATGTACACTGCAGTCTCCCACAAACATGCTTATCTGCTCACCAGCCTCAGGTGGTGTGTAGGAAGCCTGCCCAAGGGGATTGGTTCACTAGCAACCACCGAGGTTACACCAGATTATAGTCATGTTTATCTGAAGGACTAGAGCTGCTGTTAGCAGCCAAGAAGTTCAGACCAACAAGAAAACGGGTGCTATCAGAAAAGTTGTGTGCACAGCACACAGGAGACTACTGGTACTTGAAGGTTTTAGACAGGGAAAAGTGCAAAGTGTTTCTTTGAGAGTCTCTGTTGAGTTGTTCATTCTGTAGAACTTGTCTGAATTCTTCAGACTCCTGAGACTGCTGCCTTAGTGGGCCAGCAGCTCCCTACATTCAGGGTCAAACCATGAGGAATTATGTGCTGTTATATAGCTATTCATACCCTGCAGTTTAGGAATGTCACAGCACACATGCATGGCAGTGTGGCAACCTTAACATTTTGTTAAGCAGATGAAAGATAGGAGGAATTCCCTGCATTAGGTGAATGTGGCCACACCACTCAGATCACAACATTATTTATCACAGATATTTGGGAAAGAATTTCTGTAAAACACATTTTTGCACTGAACCATGGGAAGCATTTCTTACAGAAGGCTCACTGGCTCATTCCACCCTGCCTCCCTCCGTGAGACAGGTGCACTTTTTACTGTTGTTTTTAAATTATGGTTAGGATATTTTTAAGTGCAATGCATAGTGCTTCTAATAGAACACTATGGATAAATCTGTTCTGTCATTTTGTCTCCCGTATTTATAATACAGACTGTGCAGACAGCTGGTACATGGACTATATTGTAGCAAAAAAGGCAAAACTGTTTCCTCGTGAGGCATTGTTTAATATTGACAGGATAGGAATACCCAGTGCTGAGCAGGATGGATCATATTGTAGTGTTTGGACTAACACCTGTAATTTTCCCTGTAGATTTTTTCCTAAGAGAAGATGGTGCAGTCATTACTCATTCTCTTTATAAAGCTATAGCAATTTGGCACTCAGTCCCTCAGCTGAGGGAGAAGGCCGTCTGTGGTCTTTACTCAGGCATAGCCATTTTTCAGGAAAATACAGCTGACAATGACAGAAGGCTTCCCAATGGAGTGCACAAATCAGGGACAGAAAAAAACTCCAAAGTGTTCCTAACACTGAAAGCAATCCTCCTCAAACAAAGAAAACAGTCTTGTGATTGTAACCAATACCCTGTTCCCAAGCAGATGCTTTAGAAAAGGGATGGAACAACTAAGAGTTGGTAATAGGCTGGCTGGAAAAAAAAAAAAAACACAAAAAAAAAAAAAAAAAAAAAAAAAAAACCACGCAATTAAGAACTAGCTACAGTCTTAGTATGGTCATCGTGCAGGCCATCACTTGTATCACCAGCAACCAGCAATGACAGATTAGAAGGCTCCTTCCAAAATCCAAAAAATTCCCAGAAAGCACATTCAGCTCCCCAAAGATGTCAACAAATAATCTTTCTTTTCAGTGGGAGTACTCACAAAATGAGAGTAGAAGAGATCAATCAAATTATAATGCAGGCAAAAAGTCTGACTTGAGTTAGGAGCAGCTATACAAGTTGAAGCTGTTTTTGCTAGATTCATGATCAGAATGGAAGGCAATGGCATTCAAAGGAAAAGAACTGAAGCAGCCACATAACTCCATGAAGACTTGGGTAAGTCTACTGAATAACCTTTCATAAAGACAGAGCAAAGATAGGATACACAAAGGGTTTGCTGCCAGAAAATGAGGTGGCATAAACAGGGGAAGCATGCCCAAATACAGTGGATACAAACTACAGAGAGAACACTGAATGCCATAAGGAAAAAAAGTGCACAAAAAAAGGAAAAAAAATTACAAAACCACAAGCAGGAGTCCAAAGGGTGATCACTTGCACACATATAAGCTCAATGTAGCACAAAGGAAACCACCAACCACAAAACACATAAATGAGCAGAAGATGTCTGTAGAACTCAGTGTGGTAGCAGTTGCAAGAGAAGGGACAAAACCATAAATAAACTAGAACCACAGAACAGTTAGGTTTGGGAGGGTCCTCAGCAAATCATATGGTCTAAACCCTCTTCCAAGACAGGGTCACCAAGAGCAGCGGGTTTTGAATGTCTCCAGAGAGAAAGATTCCATGACTTTCCTGAGCAGACTGTTCCAGTGCTCTGCCACCCTCAAAGTAAAGAAGCTCCTCCTCTTATTGAGTGGAACTTTTTGTGTTTTAGTTTATAGCTCCTTGTCCTGTTGCTGGGCACCACTGAAAAGGTTGTCGCACAATCTTCTTGGCACCTGCCCTTGAGATATTTATATGCATTAATGAGATCCCCTTTCGGTCTTCTCTAAAATAAACAGGTCCATCTTCTGCAGTCTCTCCTCATAAGAGAGATGCTCCAGAATCCTCTCATCTTCATGGCCCTTTGTTGGACACTTCCTAGTATCTCTTTGTCTTTCTTCTACTGAGGAACTCAGAATCAGACACAGCACTCCGAAGGTGGCCTCCCTAGGGCTAAGTAGGGGGGAAGAACCACTTCCCTCCACCCTCTGGCCACATTCTTCCTGATGCACCCCAAGATACCATTGGCACTCTGGGCCCCAAGAGCACACTGCTGCCTCAGCCTGTCATCCACCAAGACTCCCAGGTCCTTCACAGCAGAGCTGCTCTCTAGTAGGTCAGGCCCCAACCTGTACTGGTATTTGAGGTTATTCCTCCACAGGTGCAGGATCCTACACTTGGTCTTGTTGAACTTTACAGCCAACTCTTCAGCCTACCAAGGTCCTGCTTAATGGCAGCACAGCCTTCAGCCGTATCATCCATTTCTCCCTAATTTTGCATCATCATACAAACTTGCTGAATATGTATTTGATCCCTTTTTCCAGGTAACTGATAAACAAGCTGAATGAGACTGGACCCAGTATTGATTCTTGGGGAATATCACTGTATACAGACCTCCAACTGGATTCTGATTGTGACCTTTCAGATAGTTCTTGATCCACCCCACTGTCCATTCATCTAATCCACACTTCCTGAGCTTACCTATGAAAATATTATGGGACATGGTGTCAAAAGCCTTGCAGAAATTGAGGTAGACAACATTGCTCTGCTCTCCCTTCCTGTCTCGTTCTACCATGCTATTATTGCATGCAATCAGACTGCTGAAGCATGATTTCTCCGTAATGAATCCATGCTGGCATATGATGACCTTCTTTCTTTCCACATGCTTGGTGATGACTTCCAGAATGATCTGTTCCATCACCTTCCCAGGGATGGAAGTAAGGCTGACTGGCCAGTAGTTTCCTGGGTCCTCCTTCTTGCCCTGTTTGAAGATAGGAGTAACTTTGGCTTTCCTCCAGTCATTGTGCACTGCTCCTACTCTCCATGGTTCTTTCTCCAGCCTTCTTCTCTTACCTCCAATTTCTGGGATTCCTGAGGGCCAGTCTCAGCAGTTAACACTGAGGCAAAGAAGGTATTCTGTAATTCTTCCTTCTCTGTGTCTTTTGAGACCAGGACAGACCAGGACATCCATCTGATTCTGCAGTGGCCCCATATTTGCCCTAGTTTTGCTTTTGCAGCTGATGTATTCTGGAAGTCCTTCTTGCTGTCTTGATACCCCTAGTCATACTGAATTCCAAGTGGGCCTCAGCCTTCCCGCCACACTCTGATGATGTTCCCATAGATGTCCCTTGTGGCCTGTCTCTTTCTCCATATTCCATGAGTTTTTTCTTCCATCTAAGATTTGTTAGAAACTCCCTGATCACCTATGCAGTTCTCCTGGACCATTTGCTTAATTTCCTGCTCAGGGGAATACACTGGCCTTGAGCTTGTAAGAAGTGATGCTGGAAGTGAACCCAAACGTCAAACAGACTCTGGAATACGGCTTTGAACTTTATGTCACAAAGGTATCCTGAGGCTTTTTGAAGGAGAGAAAGTGAAATTGCAGCAAAACAAAGCAAATTAAACTCATATGTTGACTTTCTTACAAAACTAAAAGCATAGTGTAACTCAAAAATGGTGCACAGAAAGAGGAAGGCTGGGTTTTCAGGTAGAGAAAAAAGAGAAAAAGAAATTCCTGCTTTTATTGAAATATATAACCCTAACAAACACAGATCCCCAAAAATTATTCCTCTCATAGATAAATGAGAAGCTGAAGGTGTAGCACAAGGAACTAAATCTTCTGTTCCATCAAGGCATCCAGAAGGTTAGTAAGTTACTGTTATGTTGTTTTTTTAGGAACAAGAATGCTTTCCAGATGTTACATGTAATAATAGATAAAAGAGTTTGGCTATTATGGGAACCGATTCCCAGAAAATCAATTCCACTACAAGAGTAAAACAACTAACAATGAGAGACACAAAGAGAATGGAAAAGCAGATCATTTAAGCCAACAGTCACAGAAACCAACAGCTGGATGACTAGTGTGATACTTCCTTAGAAATCAGGCAAGATATTTGCCAGAGACCCTAAATGCTTCAAAGCACTGAAAAAGAGCTCAGCATCAAAGGCACACGAAAGGAGACTTAAAAACTGAGTTGACAACAACAAAAGATGTTGGCAGGAAGTGCCAGCAATGGATATTAATAAATGTCATTAGAGCTACTCCACCATATTTAGGATGTCACTAGGTTGATATAAATGGGAAAGAATGACTTTTGGGGTAAAAACTAAGGGCAACTTCCAGTGTTACCAGAAAGATAAATAAACAAGATTCCTAGGAGGCTGCATCACAGCAGATGATGTTATGGCAGCTCAGATGCAATAGCTAAGGGAAGGCTGATGAAAATCATGGTGGAAATCCCCACTGCCTCCTGTGACCATTCAGGGAAGGAGGACTGCAGTTGGAAATGGTGACTCTGAGCGACTGACCACATAAGGTCTACAACCTGGCCTTGCAAAGGTAGAAGTAAGAAAACTCAAATCCACACTAAATGGACTCTTTCAGTTTACAGACTGTTAGCACTGGTAAACTAGTGACACTTCTTTCCCCCAGAGCCTCTAGGTGAAAGTAATCTTTCATGGTTACTATTACCCAAATGAGCTATATGTGGCTTAACTATTCCATACCTCAGAGACTAATTACCCACCTCAAAATATTGGAATGTGTACAGAAGAATACGACAGAGAAGATACCTACTGCAGAATTGGCAATAGATATCTTCTGTGTTGAAGGTCACACTGAAACAGAGGCTAGCAGGACATGTATATATGAACAGCACAGTTCATCCAAGCATAGGAAACCCTCAAAGAGAAGGTGACCATGAATGATTAGCCATTATTGGAAGCTTCTGGAATATTTCATCACATGCTACTGATATTGCAAAGCTGGCACTTACACAAAATACGCTCAAGGATACTAAGCTGCACCTAACTGGCTTCTTTTCCAAAGGGATATTGTGACATGAAGCATGGCAGCTGATCAAAAATATTACTTCATCAACTTGACAGAAATACAGAGAACTGTGTGACACAGAAAACAACAACTGAGGTAGTTATGAGGCAATTTTAAGAGAGAGGTTAGAAAGACTCTGAGAACAAGCTATATAAAAAAACCCAAATAGCCAGTTGTTCTTTTGGGAGGGCGAACAATAGGAGTGAGGCGTGATCTTCCTCTGAAGACTGGTGAGATGGGATGAGTGGACCATGGTAATATCATATGCAAAAGAAGCCATATCACAGGAAAAGTTTTCTCCAGGCATATTTCAGCCATTCTGGAATAAAATCTAAGAAAGTGGAGATGCCATATCCAGCCAACCAAAATATCACTTCTGATACAGCAGGGAAAATTCAAAGGTAATAAAAACTAACCACTTTTCTTACAGACCTGTTTACATTGCAGTGGTGGAATCTTTCATTGTAGTCTTACGGTGTGCTTCTAATAAAATCTACTGCTTAGTCTCCTAGGGACCAGGTACATGGACAACATAATCACAGCAGCTGTCCTGGGCAACACAAAGAAGACACAGAGGTCCTGCAATCTCATGGTATGGTTTCACAGGGGAAAAAACAAAGCTTCATTCAAGTTACCTGTTTCTGTGAAGTCAGGTGCATCAGATCACTGTTATTGGAAGGGCAGCTAGAAATGTTATTTTATGTCCAGCAGAAGGCTATGTGGTTACCACAATCTGCCATTTCTGAAGCAAAATGTGCTGAAGGTGTTTGATGCTCATTGTTAAGACCACAGCAGAAAGCAAGATGCATGTAGCTGTAGTCCAAAGATGAGGCTCCCATTCTTGACTGGATGGTGTCAGGGTTCAAGATCTTTACCCAACAGTGGGGGCTCCCATATGGTAGCAGTACCTCATTAACCACAAATTTATTCTGTGCTGCAATCCCTTGACTTTACTCCTGAGTTTGTTTTCTTTAATCCTGTTCTTCTTTCTGGAGGGAAAAGTCAGGAGAGGAAACATTAATTTTCTTAAGGATAGGCTGAAAAAATATCAGTAGGAGCAGCGCCCACAAGGGAGTGTCAGGCCATATGATATTGCCCCAAGCAATATCATTGATATTGCTCTCTCAGCCTGAACTACAGCAGCTTAGGGGATATCCTGACTCAGATGTGCCTCTATTTTTTTTTTCTGGGTACTTGTCCAGTGTCCCCTTGAGCTCCAGTTAACCCTCAGTAGTTACTGCTTTGTCATGCTCTTGTTTTATGCTTGTGCACTGAGCACAGTTAGCTACCTTAAGTTTTTCTTGATTTCTCTATGTGGAGAGTTATAAACCAGCCTTTTCAGTAAAGAAAATCCTTGAAGTGGCACAGGCTCATCGTCTGTAGCTACATTAATTTATAGGAAAGTCCTAGTTGAAGACAAGAAAAATAAAACATTCCAGATTTTTCATTTTAGCAGATCATTATATCAAGAGCATCACTTCCAATTTAGATCCTACACCCACTAAAGACAGTTTAAAACTCTTTATACTGAATGGAAAGTTACATTCAACAAGATATATATAATTAAATGTCATTAATACTTTCCTCATTAATTCCTTCAGTGTTCCTGGACATAAGCCTTAGATTGTATTTTTCTGGACAGTCCTGAACATTATGAGTTGTGGAAGCATCTGCTTGTACTGACCACCATTTACTACCCATAGATATACAAAGTTCATTCCTAAATCTACTTCTAGAAAGCTCTAATACCTCAAGTGATAGCCAGAGTTGACATGGGCTGAGCACAGCTAGCTGACAGAACCAAATCTTCCCAACCCTTCCCTATATACCACCACCTGTGCCTGTTCTCCAAGGACAGGTTTGAAAATAACCTTTGGACTAGAAGGAAGACAGGATTGCCATTAAGTGTTAAAAAAATTAAAAAGTTAAAGACACAAAAAGCTAGAACTGGTTTCCATTGCAGACATGGGACATCCTTCTGAATTTATGACACAGAGATGTCAATAACTAGACTATGCAAATCCTCTTCCTCTCCTGCCTTCTGCATCATGTCATTCACTGTCATTCTTCTTTTATTTTTTTCTCTGAGAAGAAGTCATATGTCATCTTAGGTCTGCTATCCCTTTCCTACTGTCCTCCAAAAGGCATCCCATTGGCAGTAAATGCCCACATCTCTGGCTGTGCCCTCCCACCACATCCATAGCACATTGGTGCTAAGCTGACGGAGGGGTACTAAACACTCTCTATCTAACTGCTACTGTAGTACCTACCCAACATGATGTAGCAAACAGTTAAATTTTTTTTTTTAATTTTAAAAACACTTATATGAGGTATTTCAAATGTAAAGAGTCTTTTCTTTATACTTCAAGGTAGGAAGGCCTTCCACTCAGTATACGGTCATAAACACTAAGTTTAGATAAAGCTCTGCTCTGGTGGCAGGCTGCCTCACAGGTAAAATCCAGCGAATCTCTGGGGCCTACACTTGTGAGAGAGAAGCAGGAGCTGAGCTTTTGCACCCTATGACACAACTCACTGTAGAAGGAAGTGGCCGCATTTTACAACAAGTTACTCTGGTTATTCTAGCAGGTCTTTTGACTTTTAAAAGTCAAACCTTGTTATCAGAGACCCAAACACAAATCCTGGATTTATCCTCAAATGCAAATGTCTTTGTCCAGTATCTCCCTACAGACACTTACAGGAACAACCTTCATGAAGATAGGAAAGGGAATGGCTGGACAACTACTGGTTTTTTTGTTTGTGTGGTTTTTTTGTTTTGTTTTTTGTTTGTTTGGTTGGTTGGTTGGTTGGTTTTTTTTCCCCCCAGACACTGACTATGTTATTTTTCTTGATCCTGTATGCCTCACCTCTATTTACCTCCTTCATTGACTTCCTTAGATTGTTTTTTTTCCAGTTCGTTTGCTGAAATTTAAATTATCTTTGTTGAATTCCTTAATGCTCAGAAGAAATAGTAAAACCATTACTTCTGGTTTTGGTTCCATCACCAAAGTAGTAAGTAGAGTCATGTATGTGGTGGGTTTATACCACATTAAAGTAAGACACTGAGCAGTTTTATTCAAAGAATGTGTGTTACGTGTAATAGCTCCTGACATATGCTTTCTTTGCTCATGCTGCTAGTGCTGAAGGATGCAAAATTTAATACCAGTAAGGAATGCCATACTACCCATGTGGAGGTGCACATAATTCGGTTGTGATCAGATGACATTCCCTTAACATGTCATCTCCTTTCTTATTGCTCATTTGCATCTGAGGTAGGTTGTAAGGGACCCTCCCCCCACCTTTTCCTCAGAAAGTGTTTTGCTGTGACATCTACAAACCCTGGTCAAGGCTCATGACCCTCTGGTTCTTGGGCCGGATAAGCATATCGAATTCACAGTACCTTTTCTTCATTCTCATTATAGCTCTTCTAATGACAGAACCCAGCAGCGGAGTTAAGACCCCTGGGCTGTAACTTCCCTTGCCCCAACAATGGCAGCAGTAGTAGTCAGTTAATGTTATTATTGCAGGATCTGGCAGTCTTTGTTGCACACTGGGAACCATAGTGCCTACAGCAAGCAAGAACAGAGAAAAGGTATTTTACCCTTTTGGAGGCTGAAGCATAGCAGAGAGAAGAGGGCTTGAGCACGTGGAAGAGCATGGGGAAGCAGTAGAAGAGGATCTGCTAAACAGCCCTAGTATTCATAACCAAAACAGCGTATAGGCATTCTAATGCTGTCAGGTTTTCAATGAACAGCTGCAAAACTAGCTATGACTACTTCACCTGAAACCAATGGAAAAACTAGCTGTACCTCCACAAGTTACCTTCTGATTCTTCCTCAGCCATCACTTGAGTACACAAAAATTGACCAGCAAGTAGAAACAGAACCAAAAGCCTGCTTAAATCCATTCCTGTGGATGCAGGTGGGAACAAATGATCAGGGCTGCTACCCAGGGATGTGCTGAGCTACCTGAAGCCCCAGGCACTTATCATCATGAACTTTACTTAAAAAATATCCCTGAGAAAATTACCATGGTCCTAAAAAGTCTTCTTGGCACCTGAGTTGACAGCTATCAGGGATGGCCACTGCCCTGGAAAATGTTGTCAGTGATACCAGGAATAGCAGACAAGATAGGGGACTGATTTGTTGTTGTTCGTTCTGTGAAATCTCACACTGATGTAACTTTGGAAAAATGCACATATATGGTGTCAACCCACTTCTACTTCAGGTAAATAGAATTTATTTATTTTCCATGCCTACAAAAGAGGAGAATGAATCTGCTTTATTTTTTTGGCCTGCATGATAATCCCAGTTAGCTGATCCAGGAGAAAGAAATGATTTTTGCAAATCAACATGGTTAAGTTTTTAAGCCAACTCCACTTCTGCAAGAATCCTTGAAGAGTGAAGCTGCAACATGAGAGGGATAAAAAGGATGACAGAAAAATAAACCCCCCCAGTAACTGAAGATTCAATAAAAAGTCTACTTAACACAAAATGACTTTATGCAGTGTTTCGGATACCTTGGCTTAGTGCTGTGGCTTAGTAGACAGCATGGGAAAGCACTTAGGCTTGCACCCTGGCTCTGGCCCAGATCAGCCCTTCATATAAAGAAATCCCTGGAAGAAATTTAGGAGTGATGGCAAGGACAAGGCAATGGGATCCCCTTGTCAGGCCTCCTGCCCTGGCAGATCCCAGAAGGGACACACTGTGCTCATACCATAGATGCATAGCATACTGTGACACTTGCACTGCTGGGCAGGTGTAAAGCACCAGTTTCGAGCCTCTTCCACTCCTCCACTATATTCAAGACAGATGAGGAAGTATCAGAATTCAACATGAGGGTGCTGAGCATCCCCTGGCAGTGGTGTACTTGAAACACAAAAAGAAGCTCTAGTGTTTGTATGTAGGGTTGCTGGACTGACTGCAGCAGAACATGCTCTCATCTCCTAACTCAGTCTTCAGTAGATTTTTAATTTATTTGCTCAGAACTATTTAACTGACATTTTTAAATCTCACACTCACATGTTTTCATCAGTTGAAAATGCTTTAAACCATTTTCAGCTCCCAACTTCATTCTGATGTTGAAAGAACAGATACCTCGTGTGCATTATTGAACACTGAAGACAGGTGCAGAATCAAAACTTGAGAAGCTGAAGCTAAATAAAATATACTCATCACTGTTTCTGTTTGCTCCTGCACAGATCAGAAAGACCCAGACAAAATTGCCCTGTGCTACCTAAATTGTGCTGGTGCTGTTTAGAAATCCGAAGCTAAGGAAGATCTTTGGCAATGTTTTGTCAGCAGATAAGCTTGCTAAACATTAACCTCTTTTTTTTTTTTGCAATCCCTAATCAGAGACTTCCATTCATACAGCTGCTCTGTACTCTGAACCTTAAGTTAATATGTCTCTGTTTTACAGGAAAGCTTTGCTAATGTTGCTTTTGGGCCCTGCAGACTTTGCAATGTGACCTCCTGCTGCCAGCTTGGTCATATTAAAGAGTTCACATCAGGTCCAATGCTTAGCTGTTAAGAATGGCTTGTGGTTTCCATATGAAGTGCACCATCTTGAAACTGGAATTTTACTGACTGAGAGGAAGCACTGTGATTTGGAAATTCATATTAGATGGACAAATATATTTCCAAATCTATTTACAGAAGGGAAGGAAGTCTGAAAAAATTGTTTGCCTGGAAAAGCAGAACCTGCTAGGAGAGTATCTACAAGTCATTAAGTCTTCTTCCATGAAAAGATCAAATAGAAAACCTGGAATTTTTGTGTTTCTGGGTTATATATCAATGTGGTGTTTTTCACATGTAAATAAGAGAGAGACACTAGCTCAATTTTCTTATTTCTAAATAATAGAAAGGAAATAGAGATAAGGCATACAAGAGCAAAAGTGTTAATTAGAACGATGAAGACTGAATTTTAATTCTGATATGTTAGAATGTTTTGTAATTTCTCAGTAGAGTGAAGCAGATGCAGTTGAACTGGGACAGACACAGGGTCCAAGGGTCAGAGCAGCTCAGTAGCTCCCTGGTCTGCCATGGACCCCAGTCAGCAGAACAGTGTGAGCAAACCTGCAGGATCTGAAGGGGAGGAAACACTTAATAATCTTCTCAGTCTGTTCTGGCCTGCCTGAACTCTAGGAATATTTTGCAAGCAGTGCTGGGCCACACAATGGAGCTATGTTACTTCTTCCTCTCCCAAATTCTGCAGTTCTGAGACTTGCTGAACTGCACTGAGAACTTGGGGCAAGTCTTGGTTTCAGTGTCCTGGATATAGACTCTCATGTTGAAGTGTGCCTCTGCAGACTTAGCCTGTCTCTTCAGTATCCCGAGAACCTAGTTTGAAATGTTTTTCCTCAACTCCTGCTTAGACATTTAATTTTCCAGGCAAGAAATATGACTAGGTCAAAATTCAATGAACAATCCCTATCCCACACAAAACTTCATCACATACTTAACTGTGACTTCAGCACTGACCTGAAGGGGATATGAGCACATACTCAACTTGCTGTCCATGTTAAATTATTTTCCTGAGCAAGGACTGGTGCAAGGATCAATCCAGGGCAGAACTGGAACCTTATCAGATTTTATTTCTTAGAGCTCAAGGGGTTTTTTGGGGGGAGTTGTTAGGACTAAAAAACAAAACCAAAACCAACAAAACCAACCAACCAACCAAAAACCCAGCACAACAGCATTGCAAAAATTTATTTTGCAACACAAGAAAAAAAGGTATCTTTTACATTCTGCCATAACTCAGTATCAATTGAAGAAATAAAGCACACTAAAATAATTTATTGCTGCCCAGAGAGCAGAGATGAACCTTTTCAGCTCAAAAATGAATGTTTTTCAGACTTGGAAAATGTGAGAATTCAAGGGTGATAACTGAGATTGCCTTGTGGCTTTATTGCAACATTCATGCAAAAGATCCTGGATAAATTAGCTCTTTCTCACATGTAGTGTAAGGCAGTAAAACCTCTGTAGAGGTCCTTAGAGTACTACACAGCAGTCTGACAAACACAGAATCAGGAATTATATTTATTCTTCCAGTTGTACATCTCCAGGCATTCTCTGACATTGGACAAGTAAAGAACAGTAGCAGAGAACAGGGTAAAATGCAACCCCACACTAAGAATATAACACTACTGATTGCATTAGCTTTGAATTGGAGTGCAGATAAAGATGCCATTTTCTGACTGCATTACAGCTGTGGCCAGGATGAGTTCTTCACCAGCTTCCATAATTCCAGCCTGAGGATATACATTTTAAGCTCATGCTATGATGAGAAGTAACACAGTAGCTTCCCCTTTCTCTCCATATTCTTCATGTGTGCACCATGCTGTTGAGACACAGTGTTTGCTTCAGTATTGCTAACCAGCTGTTTGTAAGTGTGTGGACCCTGACTCCTGTTCCAGGTGCAAATCCTGATAGAACAGCCTCAGCCCCATGGATGTAGGAGGCAACAGTCTTGCCAAGGAGCCCACCTCTGTCCTGCCACCCTGCTCAGCTACCTTTCCAGCCCTATGTGCCAGCCCTCCTGAGGCTTTTTCTAGAGTTACTGAAGTCATCCACCATCCCTCCTGTATTGGCCCTACTAAAAACTCCTGAGCATCCTTTCCTTATGGACCTCTAGAAAGTCTTCCTACAGCCTATTTCACCTCACCTAGGTGGTTTTGTTTCCCTCTAGGATCTTTCTGTGCTCACTTAGGAGACTGAGAAAATAATTTCATACTAAGAAACTGTATAGTTTCTTCTGTGACTCAACACCCTCATGAGCAGACTTCTTTTACTACTTTTGATGTCATCTACAATCTACATTTTATTTACATGTGTCCCAGGCTACTGCTACGCAAAGAATTTCCAACATATTGAAGCAAAACCTGATAACTGCTTAGGAGTAAGCAGTATAACCTGATTTGTATCTTAGTGTCTCAACAATAGTAATCATACATTACTCAGCAGTAAAGCCATTATATAATGACCCATTTGTGAAAGAAAAATTCCCATGAACCTAGTAGTAAAGGGACAACCCATCTTATCTGCCTATCACTTCCGCATGAAGCACAAGAGCATGGCCATATTGACCAAAACTGCCTCATCCTGGAAGGCTGGTGAGAAGGAGTAACCTGTGGATTGACCTTAGTTTGTTTGAGTAACATTTAGTATGGATGGACTGCATCATTATAAATGTCTGTATCTGTTTAGATTTACCTCTGTGGTCACCAAAGGATAGCAGACGCACATAGTATCATGTGTAATCACAGACTTCAACTGTCTCTGTGTGGGATGAGGCAGCACAGCTTTCATTAAACATCTTTTTATTCCAAGCCAAAAACTATACACAACTGATCAATAAACTGGAAAATAAATTATATTTTTTATTCAAATTAATAAAAACTCAGACTGAAGTGTAAGCACAAAGGGTCAGACTGTGATGTCCTTATGACCAGAGAACAGCACTAAATATGTCGTGCTGGAGGCAAATAGCAAACACAAGAGAACTAAGGGATTAGTGTCAGTAAAGCACCAATGTGAAGGTAAATCACAAAAAATATAGTGAAAGGACAAGTGAAGGGGACAACTTCGATTAAGTACTGTCAGGGTTGTACTGAACTGCGTGGATTTTCCTCTGCAAAAGTGTATCAGAAATGTTTGATGATATTTGATGCCTTGGTGCACTGACCCCCTCTCTCAATGGATTTTCACAAAGTTGTCACATTTCAGATGAATCCATCTGAAGCTATATCGTATGTTGCTATATATTTGCTATATGCATTCATGTTATATTTAGTTATAGAGTATATACTAGAGAATGTATAATACATGATATCTGCTTTAGAGTGGCCAGAACAACCCGTGGAAACACAGTAGTAATGTTTCAGGACTTCCAATCAGCTGAGTAAGCCATTAAAGGTAATGAATGCATTCCTGCCCTTGCAACACACGGAGGAAGGACGCAGCTTCTCAAGACTGGAGTGGCTCTACAGCTCTTGTTTTTGTTGCTACTGAGTTTCTACCAGCTCACCTGATATGTGTCTTTATCAAGGCAACCATTGGTAATGACGTGAAGAATAGGACTGTGAGATGTTCTTTGGGTGCCTGTACTTAGAGGTAATCACAAGATTTTGGTTTGTTAGTTTCAGGTGGTATTTTTATTTTGTAATTTTCCTCTTTTGGCTTGTAGGTATAATTTATAGGTGGATTTGTTTCTATGAAGAGGACAATTATTCATTTCCTTTCTGGATGGAAACTCTTATCTGTTCTTTTGTGGCTGCTTTCACCTTCAGGTTTGCTGTTTCAGATACAGTTGGTCTCAACAATAATAGTTAAAGCTACCAACTCCTGCTCAGCAGTTAAAACACATTAGACACTAGAGCTACATGCAAGTTGCAGAGCTGATGGTGGAAAGGACCTGAACAAACAATGCCAATAATTCCCTGCTTGTATGGGCCAGACACAGAGGGACAGGCATGACATTCTCTGAGGGTGCAGCTCACCCTCAATCTGTGTCTTCCCATGCATATGGCCTTAGAGTGATTATTTGCAGGATTTGATAAGCCTTCATCTGCGGGAGGAGGCACCTGTAGGGGAAGCACCTGTCTGGGTCTGCTGAGAAACTAACTGTTGCTAACTGGAGTCTGCCATAACCACCAGCTATCCATCCCCATAGAGCTGCTGTTTTTAAAGTTTTTATACTGTTGGGATGTTGTAGTTAGGATAAAATATGTATTAGATAAGTAATTATTACTATTCAATTACCTCTGGTTGTTCAATTGTTCTGATTGGTCTTTGTACCCCAAAAACCCCACAGGCTGACTGGTGGCGCAGTGCAGCACCACCATACAAGGTTAGCCACCCCTATATTTCCCTTATATGTTACAGCCCCTCCTTTCCTTTTCCTTTTATGTCACGATCTACCCCTAACTCCACCCAAGTTCCAGAACCCTCTGACCGAACCCCCATAAAGGCCCCTTGCACCCTAATAAAGTGTTCACACCTGTTCACACCTTCCACCGCGTGGACCATGTCCCTCTTTCCCTTTCGGACCGCGACATTCATTTGTTTGAGGAGTTATTCTGTTAATTAAGAGAAGGTGTTAAGGCAGATCCCCAGTACAAAAACCATAAATTATGCTAATCTACACTGTGCTTACTTTACACCAAATTGACTACCTTGATTTTGTATGTCAAACATCCTCCTTTCCTACCCAACTCAATACGCACCCACCAGTATTGCCTCGAAGGTCATTGATTCATTGAGAATTCTTTCAAAATCTTGTCCTAAAAACTTTGTGCATTGCCACAAAGCATAAACTCTGATTTATCTTCATGACCATGCACAACTACAAGTGCAATTGTCTGTGACAAAAATAAACTCCTAGCAGCCAGCCTCAGCTTTTAACTCTATATCCATTTCTGAAGTGTAAACCATTTGTACTTTCAATTCTTCTGCTGAAAGGTGGAGTTTGGAGCTCAGTGTGTTCTTTAGTGGAGTGTACCTGACACAATAGAGCTGAACATTTTACTCAAGACAGTGCCCAAGTGAAAAGAGAAATAAAAGACATAAAAAGATAGATCTGGAACATTTCATAGAAGTTGAGTTTGTCTCTTGTAACTCCAGAAGCATGTCCTGTGCTTGTAAGCCTATGGAAAGTCTTCACAGACACCAAAGGTTTGGGATGATAGACTTGAGGACCTGAAAAATGTGTTTGGTTAGTGGTAAGGAATTTGCTTTGCACAGAATGAATCTTCACATTCATGCAGTGTAGTTCATGATTCTGCTTCTTACAATGCTCTTCACAAAACTTGCATTTGTAGTGTGTCTCAGCAAGAACATGAATGCTCTTATTTCAGAAAATTGCCTTACAGAGAAGTCAAATGATTTTCTTTCAGTCACATGAAGTCAGAAACAGACTACAGGAGCATCTTATTCATCTTCCTGTCTTGAACCTTCAGGTAACAGTTGATTGGGATGAAGAAAACAGGTTGCTTTCTCAACAGGAAGATTGACATCACTGTTCCTGATGTTTAAAACCATTGTTAACAAAATGTGAACCAATATTATGAAATTATTGTTTCGGTCTCTGTCCTTCTTGATGCTGGCATTAACATTGCAATTTTCTGTGCCTTTCTGAAACAGTGCCATTTTTGTCCTTTTTCTGGTTTTTGTGAGAAAAGTTTTAAATAATGAATGCAATGATCAAATATAAATCCCTGTATACGTGCTCCCAGAACTTTCCACAAGTCTGGATGTCAAAGTGCTAACTCCTGACAAGGAGTAAAATGTTACTAACCAAGTTCTTTATTAAACTTGGAAGACTACTGCACAGAATAACATCTTTCTTTCCTGATGTGCTCAATTTGAGTCATACTTAAAACAAGAAAATGGGAGCGAAGTAAAGAAAAAAATCCCAAACTCATGACCTAAATAAGGAAAACAACAGAAATGAGTAGAGCAACAAAAGTTTTTAATACTGCAGCTATCTGGTTCATTAAGGAAAAGTTTATTTGCTTTTAAAATATTTAAACTAGAAAATCCACTGTATGAAACAGGATAATTCATTGCACTAAAAAAAAAGTCTATTACCAAAGATGTTTATAAAAGAAAGCTAGAATGATTCAAAGCCAGGATGGTGAGGCATGCATAGCAGAATCTCTGTTATTTTCTAGGTCAATATTTCCTACAATTTTTCTAGATCCAGCTTTTTTTCTAATTCTATTGGCAGCTGAGCTGTAAACATAAGAAGTGGGAATTCTGGGTGAGTGAGCTACCGAGGTGACAGAGTCAGGCTGGTATTTAGGGAGGTACTGGCTTATGAAATGGCACAGGGAACCAGAGTACTTTCCAGAGGAAAGCATCACCTCTGATACAAAGAAGAGACAGGGGTGAATGCTGGAGGGACATTGGTGTTTTCCTTGGATGAGCTGATCAGAACTGTGCTAAATTCTTTATATCTGAGTGTTGAGCAATACCAAATTTCCACAGAGAGCTTTGGTCCTTGCAAGTTGAACCCCTGCCTTTTATTTGGTCTTTGGGGTTTCTCTTTCCTTCCCAATCTTGTTTTACTTCCTCTTGTGCATTATTTCAGAGAGAGAGAGAGAGAGAACAGTGCCATTTGGGTACAAAAACTTCAGTTTTTGAAACACATAACAATTTCCCATGACTCCTAAGAGAACAAAATTGGGCCACTTATCTTGTACTCAGTGGGAGTAGATTATAGAGCCAGAAGACAGCCTGGGGAGCTGCAAGAAGCTCTTTTAGGCTCTATGCATTTAACTGTGCTTGACTGCTCCCTGGATGCTGTGGAAATTGCTCTTCACATTTATCTATTCAGAACAGAAGTGGTCATTGTATGAGAGGATGACAAGAGGAACACAGGTTCCTCTCTTTCCACCAAAGAGGAGATGCTCATTTTCAGGATGCATAAGCTGCACAGATAACAGAGTCAGCCTTCAGAAGAGGCCTCAGGAAGGGTCATCAAGTCTAGTTTGGATATGGGAATTTGTATTCTTAGGATCCTGGCTCTTTCATTTCTGGGACATATTCTCCTCTTCGTTTTATGGTTTAATTTCTTATTGAGAGGGATAAGAAGAAAAACATTTGGACATTAGAAATAATGTCTTTTATTTACACATGTGCACCAGAAAAAAATTTGGTTGAGGTCCCAAACGAATAAAAGAAGTGCAATGTATATCTTTGCACATTGGAACATTGGGTGGAAAATAATCTTGAGAAAGTATAACTTTCCTGGAGGAAGCATTTTCTCTCCTCTTACAACTTTCTGTAAACTCTTCTGGTCTTGGGACTATAAGGGGAAAGGCTTTCAAAGAAGCACAAAACAAATAATGAGAAAATAGGATGGTTTGGATTGGAAGAGACCCTAAGGACCATTTAATTCCAAATCCCCTGCCATGGCCATGAATACCACACACTAGACCAGGTTAAATGAGAAATAATTAATCTGTCAAATGTAATGCCATTTGTCTTGTCATCACTGTATGCAGTAGTCGTCTTTGCTTGCTAAAAGTCTCTTCTTGGTTCAGCTATTTTGAGGGCTAAAGTCATATACATTAAGCATATGCAGAATGATTAAGTCATCTACATTTCCTCAACCTTTTGCTTTGCCACCCTTTGGCATATGTGCTGCATGGTGAAACAGTGAAGAGCAGTTGGCACAAATGCAATGATTTTCTTGCATGCTGCCATAAGATTGTTTTTATTTGCCTGGTTTCAGGTGTGGGGTTGCATTTTGGGATCGCCATTAGACGTTAAACACTCTACACTCAGCTCTTCAGATGAATCTAGGACTTATTTAACACATAGTGTTTAGCTCAGACAAATAGCTTGAACAGTCTGAATGAGACACTCTGCTAAATTATAATCTATTCTGATGCTGCAGGAGCAAACTCCTTTGATGTAGAGACATGTTATGAGGTAGGTTGCTCTTCTACAGTGTTTGTACTCAGGTATTTTTTATTATGTACCTTTAGGGTTTATTCAAAGTTCACCTCCTTCCTGTTGTTTCGGTGTAAATGAGAACAAATCTCTTTCAAAATTTACTCCTTTGAATTCTTGGACAACTTCTAAATGGAGTTGAGTATCAAATCCCATTAACAAGCACAGATGTTTTTTAACAGACTGCAGGTAGATGCTGTTTCCAAACAGCTTGCAACACTATGATTTAGTCTCAAAGGTTTGCTGGTGGTCAAAAGGTTTAAAAAAATATAAATTTCTCTAGTTACTTCATAGTCTCACTACTTGGAAGTACTTTGAAGTCAAGCATATTTTATAGGATCACTCAGGTGCAAGAAGTTTTCCTAGGAGATTCCAAGCTCTGGTTTAGGAGAACCACCTTCCTCATGGCAGTGCTTACAAACTTTGTCAGTAATGCTATTCATAGGTATTTTTCATTAGCTACGGCTGGAATGCATTTGACTTACACGTAATGACTGATTTCTTTCAGCACTTCTCTGATGACTGTCTCTGTTAATGTGCTGAAATCTGAAAGAAGAGGAAACATAGCATCTTGTATGCCTTTGGTGTTGTTTACCACATGGAAATGGCTTTGCAGTGCCAAGGATGCCTGACACATGAGTCTGGCAGTCCTTGACATTGTGCAAAGCTGATTTCTGGAGAGAATGGGAAGCACTCCTAGCTGACAAGTAGATGCAGAGCTTGGGACAGTCTGGACTGTGGATAAGAATTCAGCTGTTGCAAAGGCAGAAACATCTCCCTGCCTTTGACACATCCATTTTAGAGGATTAGGGGACCATTTTGAGTATATCTGAGCGTGATAATCTTTTTCATGCCTTCTGTTTTATTTTGCCTTTTCAAAATTAAAACCGTTTTCTTCTGCAGGAATGGTTTGGGGACAGCTTATACTCCAGTGATAGCAGTCCCTGTTAGAATTTAGCTACAATCTGCTTTTAGGTGCTCAAAGGAAGGGACAACAATCCTACTATGTACATTTCACCTGTGAAGCAATGAGGGGAATGTGATAGGTTGAAGATGGAAGAAAGTAACATGCAGTGAAGAAGTATTATTCTGCTGAGCTGTAAGGTTTAAAGGGAAGAGTGCTGTATCATACATCTCTTTGTTCTTTCATTCACCCTGTATTATAAAATGCCTGAAATGTCTTGGTGCTTCTCATCCTATTGGAAAGTATATAAAAAAGAACAGCAAATCACTACCAGAGCCCTGGTGCACTGAACGCATAATTTTTAACAAAAAAAAATAAAAAATTAAAAAGGAAAAATATATTATACTACAATTGTTTAGTGATAAACCAAGTTAGTTCTTTGGTGTCATGCACTGATGTGTGAGCTTCTTACCTTATCTGTTTTTAGGAGATTTTATGCTGCCTGCCTCAACATTATGAACACCAATCCTTCCTCAGCACACAGAGGAAGGTTGGTTACCTACTAGATCAAGTAGGTACAAAACAACAAGCTTTTGGATTTAGCTGGATACTTAGGGTGCTTCAGTATTCCTACCCTTAGCTGAAAAGAGTAATATATAGACCATGAGAGTCCAATGGAAGAATAAAGGGTGGGGGAATAGACACGCATTGTAAATGAAATTTGGATTTTACCCAAAAGAGTCCTGAGAGTATACAAACAGAAAAGCTGCACTCATACACAGACTGCAGTCACTGAGTTTGTGTTTCTGATAAACATAGTCTTTAATACACCTTTCAGCAGAGACTGGCTTCACTTCAATGTCCCTTGTTCTACTGTTTCTGTGCTTTTGTAGCAGAGGCTCTAGTCAGCTGTGGTAATGCAGTCATTCATAGTTCATGTCTCTTGAGCCTGATCAAACCTTTAGCACAGGCATTAGAGCTTCCGAAACACACTTCCTCCCTTCTGCTTGCCCCAAATACAATCCTTTCCAAAATCAGCAGAAAGACTAGCTCAGTCCTCTTTTAGGAGTTGGGTCTTTGGGCTGTGCATTCTGTACCCTTTTTCTTTGCTACAACTCTTTGCCTTCTTCAGAAGAGCAACGTGAAATGAATATGTAAGCAGGAGAGACAGTTTCTGGAAGGAAACCACACATCCCCATCAACACTGGCATAGCAAACAGTTGGCAAGTGGAGAGGAGCTGTACAATGAGCTCTGAGTAAAGACCAGGTTTGGCTTTGTCACCTACATCTGTGTGTGATGACAGCCAAACCTTTTTTTTCACCTTTTTTTTCTTCTCTTCTTCTTCTTCTCACTATGGAAATGTCTCTTGCTCCAGGTTTGCACGTGTTCTGGTTCTAGTCAAGGTAGGGTTGATTTTTTTTGCAGTAGCTGGGAGGGTCCATGGCCAGTACCCAAATGTTGTTCTATATTACCTCATATGGAATTGGGAAAAGGAACTCATGAGGAGAAAGAGTTCCTTCTGGCAAAAGCATGTAGAGGGAACCATCTGGTATTGTCTGTTATTGGGGGTGTTTGTGAATAATTTCTTTTCTTATACCCTTTGTTACTAAAATAATTTCTGTTACTGTTTGTTCGCTCATCTCATTGCTGTTTCCAGTGAATTATTGTTATGTCAACCAGTGATCTTTTCCGTTTGTGCCTCCAATTGGATGGAGAAGGAGAAGTGGCATGTGGCTGGGAGAGTCTTGGTAGGGGTACTGAACTGAGGAGTACTGTTCCTAAATCACGACAGCCTGGTTCTGGCAAAGGAAAGCCTCAGGTTTCCTGTGGCCCTCAGGCACCATGGAAACAAAGTATTACCTAAATGTAACCAAAATACTAGAAAGGAAGGCAGGTCCAAGCACAGGCCTGGAAAATGAAAGTAGCAATGCAGGAGGAAAGCACAAAATGTACACAACCTTTTCTAGGAGGCAGGAGTGTTCACTGGCTCTGAAATCTCCTCATCTCCTTCTTCTGTCTATCCTTTCTCTCTGGTCATTCATCTGGATTTGTGCTTTCATTTTACAGCTATCAGCAGACGTCCAGCAGCTAAAATCTACATGTGTCATTCCCAACTATAGCTTGCACTTTGCTGCAAACTGCCTCTCTAGCCCTGTTTCCATGGAAATGGAATTTAGCAGGATGACAATAAAATAGGAGAAAATCATCAAAAGAGAGCAGTTGAATACCTTTAACTTCACTTACTAGTAGCAAGAAGGCAAATGCTTTTTATCTAGAGTGATTTCCAGTGGTGGATCTCAACATTAACTGCACTGTAACTGCTTCAAAATACTCCTGGGGTAAACTGTACACCTATTTCCTAATGAACAAATGGGGTTTTCAGCTCCCTTCCCAGGTAGGTGTGGAGTACTTATTTCAGGCTGGGCCTTTCAGACACTGTACAGCAGTGTCATATAGCATGGGACATGATGGAACCATGTTAATAAGCTCAGGAATAGAATCCAGGAGTGCCTATCACATCACATCACTTTCTCCCAAAAATAATCTTTTTCCTAGGAGCAAAAGGAAGTTAAGTGGCCTTTCCAGGTTTCATGGGAATACAAATTCAAAATAAATATCTTTTTAAAAAAAAAAAAAAAAAAAAAAAAAAAAGACTGTCTGATTCTCATTCCCACCACCATTCTCAGAAAAAAAAATAGATCAGGAATAGCAAAGCCTTTCAAGTTCCTTTAAAACAATTGCCTATACCATATGCCTGACCTTCTTTCTCCCATTTCCATGGTAACAGAGCAGAAAAAAATGCAATAGAATGGGACAGAGGACAGTTATGCCAAGTGTATGTAATCATTCTCACTAATAGTTCTCATGGCAAGGTTGGGTCCATTTTAAGGAAGGGAAAATTTAAAATCTCATTGTTATCTAAAGGTGGATCTCTTCCCACTACAAAGCTTGACAGCTAGTCAAATTTCCTTTTTCTTATCATTCACACAATAAACTCTATTGTATTGAGGAGAGAGTGACTGTGCACTTGAACATAGTGCCCAAAGAGGCTGTGGAGTCTCCTTCCCTGGAGATATTCAAAGTTGCCAGGAAACAGTCCTGAGTAATGTGCTGTAAGAGACATTCCTGTTTGAGCAGGAAGGTTGGCCTAGATGACCTCCAGGAGTTCCTTTCAACTTGAACTATTTGTGGATTCTGTGATTGGTAAGTGTCTTCAGTTTGGCTGTTGGTTGCACCAAAATTTCCCTTGTAGGCCTGTAGAACAAATGTATTAGAATAGGTAGAAATGAATACCATAGCCTTAAAACAAGTATAGACACACTAAAAATAAATCTGTTTATCTGTCTGTGTGTCCATACACTTGTGCTCTTCTGTGTTACCACTGCAAACAAGTAGCAGTGATTTCAGATGCCAAATTTCATATGATTCTCTTTGTTTTCTGGCATGATGTAAATATTGTAATGAATTATGTTATTAATTTTGGGCAGTACCACAGCCTTATAGGAAGACAACATTTTTCCTGTGGATATTTGTTTTACTTGCTGTAGTGGGACGACCCCAGTTGGACATCAGGTGCCCATCAAGCCATTCTATCACTCCTCTTCCCAGCTGGATGGGGAGAGATGATAAGATGGAAAATTACTCAGAGGCTGAGATAAGGCAGTTTACTAAAGTAAAAGCAAAAGTTTGTGTTTACACAAGTGAAATAAAAAATAACAAGGCTTATTCTCTACTTCCCATCAGCAAGCAGTGTTCAGTTATGTCCCAGGAAGCCCAACTTTTAGCTTGCATAGCAGTTTCTCAGAGACAAATACTGCAAATTATGAGAGTTCCCCCCATTCTTTCCTTAGTTTTTGTACTTGAGCTGCTGTCCCATGTTATAGAGTGTCCCTTTGGTTTTGTTTGTGTTAGCTGGCCTGATTGTGGCCCCTCCCAGGATCTTGCCCTTGATCTGGGGATGGGATGTTACAGAACTTATGCTGTACCAGTGCTGCTCAGCAGTAACCAAAACACTGATGTGTAATCAACAGCTTCCTAGCTACTAGTGCAAAGCACAGCACAGTGATGGCTACCATGGGGAAATGAACTCTGTCTCAGCCAGATCCAATACAATCTCCACCCTTCATTCCATAATATTTGCATCAGACTTTGTTCCTACATAATTTATATATTTTCTGACTATCCCATGTCCTTTCACAGATCAATATTATTTCCCCATTTTCACGGGTTTTCCCAGCTCTGCAGATCTTAGGCTCCATTCCATCACTATGCATACTCAGGAAAATAGAAGCAACATAACTGATCACTAGGCACTGACACTAACCAAGCTCAGGTCATGATCACACTCTCCTTCCTCACAAAATTCATTGTTCATTGCCCTGCTACTTTAGTTCCTGAAACATACAGCTCACACCACAGATTATTTTTTCCCCCAGGTAAAGTCTTCTTTAGGCACACACTGGGTCTCCACATCCTTCTGCCTTAGCCACCAGGTGCGCTCTGGTCCCTGAGCAAAGACAGTCCCACAGACGGCTTTGCCTTTTCCCAAGAGAGAAAACCAAGTTGACTTCTCCAGCCTCATGTGTAATACAGGGATCTTATCTCCTTCCACAGTATGCAGGGGTTTTGTTGGGGCATGTTAGCAGACCACCTAGTGTTGATCACTTTTGTTGGCTTAGAGTTAAACTGGCAGGAGAAATCAATCCAACTCAGAATGGGATTGCAAGTCAGAATAACAATTTAATAAAAGATCACAAAATACACTGATACAGAAGGAAAATTTGTTTATGCCACAAAAACAGATGTACAGCCCAGCACAGTGCGGCACGAGCAGAATGGAGCTCACCAACCCCTGTGCTGAGCACCACATGCCCCCCCTGAGTTCAAAGTAAGAAGAAAAGAAGAAATCTGCTAGTGAAAATGATGGCTGCAGTCTGGTGGCAGTCTCAGTCTGATCAAGGTTCTGGTCCTCCTGTGGATCTGCCAAGAGAGTGCCCAGTCCCANGTGCGGCACGAGCAGAATGGAGCTCACCAACCCCTGTGCTGAGCACCACATGCCCCCCCTGAGTTCAAAGTAAGAAGAAAAGAAGAAATCTGCTAGTGAAAATGATGGCTGCAGTCTGGTGGCAGTCTCAGTCTGATCAAGGTTCTGGTCCTCCTGTGGATCTGCCAAGAGAGTGCCCAGTCCCAAAACCCCAAGTTTATATCCACTTGGGCTCTGATGGGAACACCCATTCCCTACCCCAGGCTGGAGACTTTCACAATGGGTGATTTACTCTGTGAGCTGAACAATGGCATTTTTCTGGCATCCCTGATGGCTCACTAGCAGACATGACCCCTCAGGTGGGTGTGAAGGCAGGAAAACTTCCTTATCCCATAGAAGTTCCTAAACACCCAGCTAGCAGCCTGAGGGGTTGGGTGTGCCCTGGGCAGCTGCTGCAAATGGGCCATTGTGAGCTGTTCATGAGAAAAACGACATAGAAGGTTTAGAATACACACCCACACAGTGACAAACTTATCCTGGCTACTATAACCAGGACATCACTCAAGTAGTTGTGGCTAAATCTGCCTCCCAGTGCTTCCATGTCCCATTACCTAGCACTCTTAACACAGTCATCATAAGTCCCTTATACCTCTTAATCTCTCTGGAGGCTTGTGGGTGATACAGTGATAGATCTATTTGATGACAGGTTTCTTTGTTCAAGGGTTTGCAAGGTTATTCTGAAAGCAAGTCCCGTTATCTGATTCAATTCTCTCTGGGGTCCCTTATCACCACAGAATGTGTCTCTCAAGGCCTAAAATGGTATTTCAAGCAGTGGCCTGGTTTACAAGATAGGTTTCCAACCAGCCAGTCACTGCTTCCACCATGGTGAGTTTGTAGCTCTTGTCTTGGCATGTTCATGGCAGTGATCCAAGGCAGTCAATTTGCCAGGTCTCACCATCCTGGAAACCCAACCATTGCCGTCTATTCCAGGGAGTTATTACTTACATGGTTTGATTGACTGCTGCATGTTTCACATTTGTGAATAACCTGTTTGATGTCCTCCATGGTCAGGTCTACCCCTCAATCATGAACCCACCTGTATGTCGCATCTCTTCCTAGATGTCCTGATGTCTCATGGGCCCATTGGGGTGTAAATAGCTCACCCTTCTTCTCCCAGTTGAATTCTACCTGAGTTATCCCAATCTTGGCAGCCTTATGCACCTGCTCATCTCTCTGATGATCTTCAGTGGTACGACTTTTGGGCATGTGAGCATCTACATGGCACACTTTCAGAATCATGTGTTCTACTGATGAAGTGAAGTTCTGCCACAGATGGGTTTACTCCTGCATTGCAAATTGATTGTCTTCCATTGCTGTAGCTACCCTACAGGGCATTAACCACCATCCAAGAGTCAGTATAGAGATACAGTACAGACCATTTCTCTCATTTGGCAATCTCTAGGGCTTTCATTTCTGTAAATTGGCTTGACTCAGCTTCTCCTACAGCAGTCTCAATGACATTGTTGTGTGGGACTCCGCACAGCAACTTTCAGCCTCCAATGGTTTCCTACCATATGGCAATTTCCACGAGAAAATAGAGCATAGCCTCTCTAATTTTCTAGTAACTTATTATATTGCAGTGCTTCTTGAGCCTGAGTCACTCTTTCAGGCAATGCTCCAAAATTTCTGCCTTCTAGCCAGTCCATAATCCCTTCCAGGGTTCCTGGAAAATCAGATTTTCCCATTCGGGTTCATTGTGTAATGAAAGCCATGCACTTACTCCATGTAGCACTGGTAGCCTGCGGTATTAAGGGGATGTTCCCTTTGAACATCTAGTGCAGCATGGGCAAATGCAGTGCCAAGAGGAGACATGCTTCTGACCCAATGACTTCCAAGAGAGTCCCCTTATAGGCTGCTAATATCTCAGTTTCAGCTGGAGTGTAGTGAGCTTCTGATCCACAATAACCCTGGCTCCAAAACCCTAGTCATTGACCTTGCGTTTCACCTGATGTTCTCTGCCAGGGGCTACAGTTGAGACCATGTTCTCCAGTTGCAGTGTAGAGGATGTTTTGCACAATTGGTCCTGTCCAAACATGCCCAAGAGCTACCCCATGAGCTATTTCCTGTTTGATCTGCTCAAAGGCCTGTTGTTGCTCAACACTTCTCTTGAAATTGTTCTTCTCTCAGGTCACTAAATAAAGAGGACTCAAGAGCTAATTATCACCTGGAATATGCATCTTCCAGAACCCCTCGAGCCCTAGGAAAGCTTGTATTTCCTTCTTGTCAGCCAGTAGAGACATAGTGGCTATTTTGTTCACCACATCCATGGGCACATGATGGAGTCCATCCTGCCATTTTATTCCCAAGAGCTGGATCTCTTGTGAAGGTCCCTTTACCTTACATTTTTTTAATGGCAAAAACAGTTTTCAGAAGAATTGGATTCTTTTCTTCCTTTTCTTCAAAACTTCTGTTGCTGTCTTGCCCCACAAAATGATATCATCAATATACTGCACCTGTTCCAGAGCTTTTCTCTCTTCCAGTGCAGTCTGGATGAGTCCATGGTAGATGGTTGGGCTGTTTCCATCCAATTACAGGTATATTGGACGCCACTCCAAGTGCAAGCAAACTGTGGCCTGCACTCCATTGCTAGAGGAATGGAGAAAAATGCATTGGTGATATCAATTGTGGCACCATTAAACTGCTTTCGATGTAGGTCATATTGACGTTCCAACACGTCTGGCACAGCAGCCCTCCGAGGTGCCATGGCTTCATTCTGGCCATGACATTTCACTGTCAACTTCCACTCTCCGCTAGACTTTTGCACTGGACCTATTGGGCTGTTAAAGGGTGGACAGGTTCTGCTGATTACTCCCTGGTTCTCCAGTTGATAAATTAGCTCATTGATAGGAATTACAGAGTCTTGGTAGGGGCAACATTGCCATTGGTGTGCTGTTCTGGTAACAAATGGCACTTGCTAGTCTTCAACTTGCAGAAATGTCACAATGAAGGGATCTCCTGAGAGGTCAGGCAGGGTAGATAATTGTTTGAGCTTCTCTGTATTCACAGTAGCTGCACCAAAAGCCCAACATTACCTGCTTGGATACTCGAAGGCTCCTGAGGCAGTCAGTATCAAGGATATGAGAAGTCTCTGGGGGTGTCACACTGGAGTGCTTTTCCCACTTGTCCTCTGTTAAACTCACTTCAGCCTTTAATACAGACAATTCCTGGTATCCTGTTGGATACTCCAGGGATCCAGACAGGTTCTGCACTCCTATGTCTTGCTGACATCAGTGTGCACCTGTATCTACTACAGCTCTATATCTCTGTTTATTCAGTGGCCTGGCACACTTGTCTTCAGCGAAAATTTGTGTATGCACCAACACATCCATGGGAAGCAGCAGGCTTTGGATTTACTTTCCTGGAGCAGAAGTCTCCCAAATTCCTCCTTTCTTTGACAGAGAGATGAGGACAAAGTGGTGATGATAGGTTCGTACACATTTTTTTATTTTGTATCACTAACAGAAGTAATGACAAAGAATTCCAGAACAACCTGTAACATACAGCTGTAATATTTTAAACAGATCAAACTGACATTAGGGAAAAAAAGAAAGGAAAATGCTTACAGAGCTTTTTTCTGTCTGGAGGTGGTCCTGCAGGATCATGAGGGGACGTGTCTGCATGATTTGACTGTGGCAAATGTTGGTCTGAGCTCAGAAGTTTGTCTGTAGGTATGCTTTTGGGGTTGAATCAGTAGGAATTTTCCAATGACACCCTCCTAAATGAGGTACATTCACAAGAAAAGCACCTGGTCTTATACAGAAGGAAGAGGGGGAAAACAGTTGTCAGGACTTTATCCAACTAAACAGAACTCACCATCAGGAGAGACTCTTTGAGCAAGAAACCTGTGTAGATGTAAGACTCTGGAATTCTTCATTACAGCTGCTTCAGAGTAACTTCAGACTCTCTTCTGCTCTCACTATGGATCATTCAGCCAGAAAATAGAGAAAAAACCACCCTGAGGCCAGTAACCTCTGAAGGCTCTTATTATAATACCCAATGCTGCTCAGAAAAGGCAACAGGTGTTTCAATGAGCAAAGTGGAGTTGCTAAGAACAGACAGGGTGAGACGCTGGGAAAGAAGAGCCATTTAAGGCTCCTAGAAAGAAGGGTCTGCATCAGGACCAGGAGAAGGGAAGCAGGTCATAGAGTATAAGCTGTCTTACAACATAGTCACTGGAAAAATGCAAAGAAAGATTAAATAAGAGGGAATGGTGAACTGCTTATGGATATTCTGGAAGCAGACAAATAGGCTGAATTAATTGGGTAAGTTATTAACCATGAATTATTCTTTCCACTTGGATGATTAAAAAGCCTGTTTATCCTTGTAGCCATTTTGTATTTCTTCACAGATCTTATAGGTAAATGCAGAACTGGTTTCTTGGGTAAGGCATTTTGATAAAGGAACTAGGTAAACTAGTCAACTTGATTACAGTGGCTTCCTGCCCAAGGACATTTAGCACAGATTACATTGCACAAAGAAATAATTCAGATCTGACTGAAAAAACACATGACTAGCTCTGAACCTTTATTACAAACCTTGTTAAGAGTTTACATGTACAACTAAAAGTCGTATCTCATTTGGGCCTGAATAGAGCCAATTCAATTGTCCTTGAACTTTACTTCAAATATGCTGAGTTAAGACCAAGTAAAGCAGATGTATCTTTATCCATAAAGCTAAGATGTTTTGGCAAGATTGTTCTGAAGTGCAGAAAGCTGTTAAGTGATAGTCCAGCAAAGGAAAGCAGGAACTGACTTACTCACTGTCTAATTTATTTATCTTCAGCTATTGCACAGAAAGACAATTGCTGTCTGGGGAGAGCCCTACCTTTCTGGTGCTAGGAAACAGTTAGTACAAGGTTGGTAAAAAAAAAAAAAAAAAGGGGCAGGATTAAAAATCAGCTCCTCTTTGAACTGTTCAGAAAGGCTTTACTTTCTGCCCCATTTAACTTTCCAGTAAAGTGAGATCACAGCAAATTTGACAGTTTTTTGGCTCTGGTCACATAGAACAGTTTGCTTCTTCTGAGAGAGAGCATTTTGCTTCTGAGAGGGAGGTTAAAGCTCTTCTCTTGGTCTGATTGCCATGTTCATCTGCACCTAGCCTGCTAGACCTGCCTGTGCCTCTGTGAGGGCACAGCTCAGCCAGAAACACCTCTTCAGAGCCAGGTTATTATTGAGTGTCTCCATGAGGCCTTTTAGCCTGTGTAGCTCATGTTAGTCCTCCTTCTCTTATCACAACTCTCCTCTGCATGGGTTTTCTTTTTTTGCTGTAGCCCACACTGAATGAAGCATTGACTGTGTAGGTCCCAACACCAATAATACTTGGATACTTTATTCACTTACCAGAATATTTTGGATTTGGTACCAAAGATTCTTCATGTCGAAGAGATGAGAGTGGGTGATGGATGATAGCTACTCTTTCTCTGAACCTTTCCACTTCTTGCTCCATACCCATATTTCTGTTAAACACTTCTTGTTTTGTAGCAGTTCTTTCCTGGTCACTTGACCCCCAGTTGCCTTAGGAGGAAGGTGCAGGGGTCCAGCACTGCAGGAGGAAGGCTGATGTTCTCTCTTAGGGGCTTGCTTCTCCCTTACTCTCGGTTAATGCACAGACGCAATGCTTACTTTCAGACCTAGACAATGATGCCTCTGCTCTGTTTTAGGGGAAGGTGAAATTCTTTGCTGTGCACAGCTCAGGGCCAGTCTTGTGGTGAAGGAGTGTCCTGAAGTGGATCCTGTGCCACAGAGTGAGGCTGCTTTTGGCCCACTGAGTCACACTGCATGCATGCCTTATATGATTGTTGGAATGAGAAACAGCTCTCTTCCTTAAAAGATTCTCAAACATAAGTTCTGGCTTTCTTCTAATGAACTGAAATTAATACACCAAAACAGTGAAGAAGGCATACAATGGAGTGAGGTGTGGTAAAGCTGAAGGTATTTTTGCTTGACACTCTTTTGTAAGCTGTGTGGTTTGTTTATTGGAAATTCTTCAGGTCTTTTGAGGAGGGAGTTGGCTACTTAGAGAGACAGTCCTGCACATCCCTGGATCTCAGGAGCTATTTTCAGAGCTGTCTCTTTGTCCCCAAGACCGGCTTAGCTCTAACTCCTCCACAGTGCAGTGCCTTCAGATTGATGTGGTGCAGTGTGGGGTGGCACTGTTGGGACACAGCACCAGGGATGCCTTGGGTATGTCCCACTCAGAGATGACAGCTATCAGACACTGATGAATATGTGTGTGGGGCCATCTGTCTTCTTAGAGACACGTAACTACAACCCTCTTTGCCTTTACTGCTCATGAGCTTGGGAATGTAACCTTGGAAAGCCACTTCAATTTTGCAAATATTACCTTTTACTTTCAAATGTTCTTCAGGAATCTTATCAGCAATGCTGAACAGTTTTTGCAGTGAGCTAAATTGCCAAAATAGCTATTTAGTTGGGTTATGACTCAAAAGTTCTGGCATCTGCTCAATACTCTGCTACCAAGATCATCTACAACCATAATCAGATTCCTTCTTCTGGCTGTAATACAGTGAGGTGAACTAACAGCAAAGTGGGGGGATTTAATTACCTAATGTTTAGCCTGTCCAGATGCAGAAATTGTCATGGTCCCATAACACGTTAAGAAGTAATGCAGTGAGTGAAAAGTACAGATAAGGCCTGCAAAGCTTCAGCATAGCACCTGAGAGCAGAGAAAAGGAAGAAACAAACATCTAGAAAGGTCCATCCAATCCTGCAGCTACCTGGATCCTTTGAAATGTGTTAGTATTTATCTGATCAGGCTGGTAGTTAAGTTTATTTATTAAAAAAGCACATATATACCTATGCATTTATAGATGTAGTTGTACAGTTACAGTTGTAATAATAAATGTAGGTTACCATTTAAAGATAGCTTAAAGTTCAATAGTTTGCGCATATATATATATATTTCTACACATGCATAACTGGAGAATTGAACACACTCTTGGTTGTATGTATATTTCTTTCTGTTTTAGAGAAAAAGTGAAGACAACTAGTATAACAATGGCCTCTACTTTAAAAAAAAAATAGTAAAACAATTCAAATTTTACTCCCTGCCTTTCTTTCTAAATGCAGTAGAAATTAACCAATCTATTAAAAATACATCAGAGACACAGCAGGCAAACAACATAGTTTTCATTGCCTTAGAAAACCAGGCCAAAACCCAAGCATAGCATTTCTAAGATTTCTATAGTTCTCATACTCTACCACTTGAATAAACTGAAATAATTCTTTTAAAGTGTTCTTACAGGAAAATTGTTGTGTCGGTCTGTTTACTTTTTTACACTCTAATTTCACTAGCTTATTTATTGTGGTTTTCAGGCTTGACTCCAATTTTCTAGCTCTTTCTTTACTCTTTACTGTTGAAAACAGCTTATAAAAGATCTAGTCAAAAGTTGGCATAGACTCAGGTTAGTGATACATTGGTTCAGCTATCTCCCTAATTATCAGCTATATCTTGGTCTACAAGTAGCTTTTAAGTTAAGCTTGTCCACCTGGACAAATCAGTTACTACACCCATCCTGTGAGCTGATTTTGTCCAGTTCCCCAGATGACTTCACATGTTTGCCCATGTTTTGATCGATGTCTGTATCCTGACCCCCTCAACCATTGTTGTGCCTATATGTATGTCCTCTGAGCCCCTCAGCCATTGTTTCATTAAGCTCATTGCCTGTAGCATTATGCCCTAAAAAATGACAATGCAGTTTTGGAAAGGTTGCCTGATGCAGGACTCAGCTTTAAATGAACAACTCCTCAATTGTCTTTCAGTCAATACATAGAATCATAGAATTATTGAGGTTGGAAAAGACCTCTAAGATCTTCAATCTCAACATACAATAGACACAAAAGCTCATGTTCCTTTCCTTACATTGTCCCCAAAATGCACCAAAGAGTACTATACAACTTGAGCATATGGAGAAACAAGAGATATTTCGAAACCATAAATACTAGAAAAGGGCAAAAGCTATTACTATCTATGTCAAGAAAAATGTTTTCTTATTCTGAAGAATTCCTTGTCACTACAGAAGCTTAACCAAAGTCTTGTTCAGACTCTCTGGGAAAGGAACCAGCTGTTCCCTCACCTCCTCAGTCCCAAACTGCTAGGAGTCCTAAATGTGACCAAAGATGCAGGACTGTACTGCTACACACTACTTGTGATCTTCCAGTACTCCTCTGAGCATTATCCTGCCAGGGCCTCTAGCCTGACTACAGTGATATTAGAGATATTGAAGGAATTCAACACCTCGTACAGAGGGCTTGGCCCAAATGAAGTCTTCTTGGCCTTTGGATGGGGCAGTTCAATATATTTGCTTCCAGGACATGAAAGACATCCTCTAGACTTCCACAGATTATACAATAGATACTAGACTAACCAAGAAAGTCAGGAAACATTTTGTTTTGGAATAAATAATTTCAAATAGCCTCTTGAAAGTTTACATATTTATGAAAATGTCAGTTTTGTATAACAATTCTTAGTGAACAGGAATTGTGAGTACTTATTTTCAACAGGTTCCCATTTCTTGCTGCTTCTCAACCACATGAACCAGTGTAAAAGATTCCTTCCAGAATCTCATTGAGACATGAGTTCCCTTCCTTTCCTCTCTCAGCTCCACACCTGTGACTCTCATTATCAAACACAAGCTAATCTTCCAGGGTTTCTTGCCATATCCAGGAATAGAATTCTTTGCAGCTTTCTTATGTGACAATTTATTAAACCCTGTGTGTTTGCACTGCTTATATTTCAGGTGGTTGCTTACATACTGTGCAGGCACTGGACTTTTTCCACATATATACCCTGTTGTAGCAGCTTTTGTGCACCTTGCCCTGCCTATTTCTCTTCTCTCTCTCTCTCCTCCAATATCTTGCCTCAACTCTAGTGAACAGTGTCTACGACAGAAAACAGAAGTTACAAATATTTGCAAAGCCTATAATCAGCTGTGGAACTGAAAAGTCCAAGTACTTTACTTATTTTTCCTGTGCCATATTTCTTTACGTCTTTCTAATTTTCAAATTACTTCTGTAAGCATATAGATTTTAAGATGACTCTGGTTTTGCATTTTGTTGATCATGGTGGATTGTGTTCAGCGATAACATAGAACTCTGATTCTGTACATAGTAGGATAAACCAAAGTTAAACTGTGCAAGCCTGAAATAAACATCATGATTTTTGAGGCTTAATGGTAGTCTCATCCAAGTCATTAGGTGATCAGAACTACCAGAATAAATGAATGTTTACAGGTTTTGTGCACTTCTCAGTGCTTCAGTAGCTCCTTTGTCAACTGCAGAAAATAAACTTTTGCCTGAGGGTATTTACTTGCATAAAGAACCCATTAACCCATCAACATGTAGGCTGGGCTAAAGCAAAAGAACTACACAACACCTCATTTTTGAGAGCATGGGTTTCTCTTCTTAGCTGTACTGCTAGTTCTGGATATGACAACTTTTTTAATCTGGTCACAGGGAAAAAAGCAGACAAGGATATTTTTGCATCTCTTCCATTCAATGCTGTGACAATCCTGTTCCTCTTTACAGGAAATCAGCTACTCTGATTCTGCTTGTGAGCACACATGGAGTTAGAGAAAAACCCGGTGAACTCTAAATACAGTTGTGGCCACTGACAATGTGTTTTGATCATATTAGAGGGTAGTTCAGTCTCCTTCTTATTTAGCTACTAGTCCTACAGGGGAAAATTTCATGAAGAAAAGCATCTTTGAAATATTTCATGATATTAAATTGATTTAGGTCCACAATATTTAATGAAATCAAAAATATCAGATGAGATTATGTAGATAGACACTGAGCAAGGGGAGGTAAGCATGGTTTAACTTAGTAAAATGCCTTGAAATATCTCAATCAGTGGGTGGAATAACACTCAATGGAATCAGCATGCTGTAGAGGGTTAATTTTTGCAGTGCAACCTTAGCCTAAACACACCCTCCCTGCTGCTGTAATCTGTATTGGCTGGCCACAGATTCTTCAATGAAGATGAAACATTGTTCTCTCCTGAATTTTACGTTTATTAAAAGATTTCATCTTCTCCTGTGCAATGTTTGCATCATAACACAAATCATCAGCTTGCTTTGACCCTGACACCATTTTATAGGTTTAATAATAATAAATCTATGTCCTGAAATAGTTTCTGCAGATTATAGCAATCAATCAAAATTCAGGGAGCCTTAAACCATTAATGTCATCGGCAATGATCCAGCACCCTGGGAATCCATCTAAATCAGCCATTATTACTGAAAATGCTCCTTAAGAGTCTTAAGATAAAGGTAGTATTTGGGAGCATAAATTGCAGTTCTATTTTTATCAGCCACTGAGGGATGATTTTCATGGTGATTTTTTTGTATCCCTTTAGAACAAGACAAAGTCAGAACTATTCCTTCTTTTGACTCCTGCAGATCTTTTGGTTATTGTAATAGAAAAACAGGAGCCAATACATAGCAAATTGCTTTAGCAGAGTGAAACTGAAGTTATTTAAAAGAATCTCTGTATTTTTTGAAGGAAAAGGAAAGAGCTACTGTCATAAACCATTATTGTACTTCATGTTGAGACATTTCTAGTTCAAGCAAATGCTTGTAAGAGAAGCTGTGCCAACTTTATAGGACTACAGGTACGTATGGGTTTGGTAATTTCATACTCAGAAGTTTTGTGATGTGGAGCAATAACGCCAGAGTTCAGGACAAAGAATTTATTCACTGAGATATACATCTATAACTCTTTGTCTTGGGATTTTCTATAGACATCCACTAGCTGAAAACTTCACATGTAAAATTAATGGTGATAATGTAACATTGCAGAACTCAGATACCTCTTTCTTTTAGGGGTAAAACTATTTTTTGTTTGTTTGTTTTTGTTTTTGTGAGATGCTTTTTAAATGGTTTTCTTCTACCTCTTTTAACATGAAGTTTTCAATATTATTTTTTCTTAGTTGTTTCAATTCAAGGGTGCTAGTGAAAAAAGAAGGGCCAAGTGGTTTGGAGTAGGGTCTTTTGAAAGTGTCTGAACTGTGTCCTGCAGATTATTTTGCCCAATGTGCTCTGACAGCTTGTTCCGAGCTACCTGTGAGCACACAGTGCATCTCAAACACATTAATGCAGGCTCTGTGATCAGCATTGTGCTGAGGACAGCTATGATTTTCTAAAGACAATATCTCCATCACTAGTGAGAATGGCTTCAAGGTACCACTGAAGACTAGGTTGGGCTTACAGGTTTGTTAGAACCTAGCTGATCACCTGGTGCCTAAATGCAGTAGGCAGTGCTGAGGCAGTCCAGTAGTCTCCATCTTCAGTGATCAGAAGAGATCCAGCCAGACAGCTATAGGACATGCTAGCAAACTCAAAGTCAAATAAAAAAACATTTAAGTTCTATTGCTATAGACAGGACTGTAAACCAGCTAATCAGACTGTCCCTAACAAAAGGCGTTTTTGAAAAGGGAACGACCTTTTTTTTCCCCAACGAGCTAATTCATCCACAGATGCAGCTACAATGTTCAAGACTTGAACTTCCCTCAAAAGAGAGCAAACATGAACTGTATGGGCTATTTTGATCGTTCATACTTATGACAGAAAACAAAAGAATACAGAAAAAAATCCTGAGTCAAAAAGCACGTTGTGTGAAACTGAAAAGCAGTTTAAGTTTTTATCTAATTCAAAGAAAATATATCTACAGACAGGTTTTTAGCCTCACATTTCACACTGAAAAGCAGAATATTCAAGGGAATAATTTTCTGGTTCCCTACTTGTGACAAGCATTCCAGTCTCACTCGGTGGCTGTTTTTGCAACTGCTTAAATTCCCTGATAAGAGACTAGTTGCAGTTTTGCACTTGAAATATGACATTGGCATTGTTGTCTGATAATGGTTCAAACCCAAACCAAGCTTCAAGATGTCTAGGGAAAAAGATTTGCACAGCTGGTTCATTTCTAGTGAGAGATCTCTAAACTCTTCTGGTCCCACGAGAAGCATGACAAGTTACTTGAACTTGGATTATAGCTTGTGGGGTCTGTGCAATAGAGCGAGACAGTTGTAAGGGG
>VXAU01003863.1:37834-118655 GCA_013399695.1 Formicarius rufipectus | reverse complement strand
AAAAGAAAACCCCCCCCCCCCCAAAAAACCAAAACAAAACCAAGTATTGTCCTTTCTCATCTGTTCTGTGAGTTAATGGAGAAATAATCCATGGATATCATAACCTAAGGAGCATGCAGCTAAATCACCTTCTCGTGTTCTCCCCTTAACCTTGTATTTCCTAAAATGATAAACTTGACCTTTTACATCTTTTAAATTTGATAGCAGTATCTTTTAAAAATAGACAGGCAATTGTGACCTTGACAATGTCAAATAATTTTATCTACCATTAGATGCCAGTCCTCTTTTAACTGATTTGCATTTGGGACTGCTGCTCTCCCTGAGCTAGGTGGCTGCTAATGGGGCCTGCTGCTATGGTTGGTGATGCAATGAGCTATAAATGCAACCTTTTATTTTCATGTATACTATGCAAGTGAAAGCAGTTACTCTAAAAGTGTTTGGGTGACATAGTCCATCAACTGAACAATGTAGCCCATTTTACATCTGAAACTTCATTACAGGAATTGCAATTAAAGAATGAAGATGCAAAAAAAAACCAACAAAAAAAAATCCAAACAACAACCAACCAACCAAAAAACAACAAAAAAACCCAAACCAAAACAATAAAAAACCCACCAAGCTGACAGGTGTATAGGTGCTACTTTGATGAATTAGAATGAGAAGCAAAAGTTTTAGTTGGTCCTTTCTGAGGAAAGTTTCCTTGAGATACTGAACAAAATCATGTGACTAAAGAGGAAAGGCATGTGAGGAGACATTTAATTTCTTGGAGTTCATGAAACTCCCCAATGTCACAATTTAGTGTTTGGTCTAAATTGTTTCTCTGGGTTCTTCCTCTTTTACATTCTGTGTCTAACACCTATCAGGCTGCATGGGACTGCTTTAGGCTCTGTTCTACAGCTCTAACTAATGGTTGTGAGATCAGTATGTAAAGTGGTGCTGTGGTGTAGGAATGAGCCAGACAATGATGAAACCCATGGATATGGGCAGTAACAGAGCTCATGGGTGCCAGATAATTACCTAATCCTCAACTGAGGGTAAAACTATCTTCTTTCTGGGTCACATCTTATCTTCAGCAGAACAAGCAAAGGCTAATGAAATGCTTATATTCTCCAAACAGGTTTGGAAGACTGAAATCCCTGGTAGGTCTTGGAAAGAGCATTTGGACTCTGAACAGGTAACCCTCAGACGCAGGGTATGTCTGCTCTCAAAAGAGTGTTATCTTATCTGAAGGAAATGCTAATTTGCACTGAGTTGTATTGCTATGCAATCTAAACAGGAAGAGAGTATTTCAGAACTGGGGTGTCTGATGTGTGTGGACTGTGTGTACTTATGACATTTACTCTTTTGCTTAATGTTTGACCTTCTAGTTTTGACTGTCTGGTTCTGGAAATGTGAGGGGTTTGATCTGTGAACTCTCATCTTTCACCTACACTGAAAATTGAGACATTAACACCTGCATAGCAAGGGAGAAAAGGTGAGCAGGATCCCCCGAGTATGCTATATGGCTGGGTTCTACATAGAAGGCTTAGACAGTCATTCTGGCAAATAACTCCATCCCAGAGGTTCTAGCTGTCTTGATTCTTTCAAAAAGCAGCCCTGATTCTCTAACATTGCACTCTGGTGAAACTGCATAAAGGAAGTTTGTTGAATCAGTGACAGTGTTCATAATACAGTACATAAATTAGATCATAAATTTCAAATCTACATCTGATTTTTACTAATACATACATGTATTCAAAAGAGAGTTCATTGCATTTAGTTAACTATATGCATAAAATGTCAAAGAGTTGAACTTTGGTTATTGATTGTATTTCATCCTGTTCTACATTCTTGCAGATTTGTACCATAAAGAAATCAGTTAAAAACTCAAATCAGTGTGACCATCCTGGAGATTAATGAAAAAAATTACTGTAGAAAGATCTAGCATAAAAGTATACATGTCTTCCTAAATAAACCAAACCTGACCTTTCTGGCTTTGGATTAGTTCAATCTTAGCAGATTCCAATTTCCTTATTCCCAAGTTTCACACTCCAGAAAACTCAAAAACATTCTCTTGCTTCAATCAGCTTTGAGGGAGGTTCCAGTACCATTTAGAAGTTATACCGTAAGGAACCTCTTCCCTTCAAGTCCACAACACAGCCTGATGCCCAGTGAAGTTTAAGAAGCTCCTCAGGACTAACAAGTACCACCTGTAGGAGCAGTTAGAGGTGTGAGGTCTGGGGGGACTTGAAATAAAGATTCTGGGCTACCCAATGATTATTTCTGTATAGAGGAACTAAAACTTTCAGATCTGCAACAACTACAAGAGTCCAGTCTCCAAACCTGTAGGGTGTTTTAAAGAGAAAATCATAAAGTGGGCAAAAAGGTAAGTATAGTCATAAAAAAATGTACATAGAAGACACCTTCAAAACTTCTACAGGCTTTTTTGCTCCCAATCTGCAAACCCAAACCGCTTCTTCAGTGAGCTTGTTCTCTTAATATCTGGCTCAGTCCTTCAGATTATTTCCTCACTGGATGAGTACCATAGAGGAAAAACAATAGGTGAAGGCAGGTTGGTGATATGGGAGAGAGCAGTATTGGCTTTATTAGGAGGTTAACTTAAAGCTTAATGTTTACTGATTATTGTTTCTGAGGCTACTTCTGAAACTTAAGATAAAGGGAAAGTATTATTATTTTAATTATTAGTCTGCCAAACATCAGAGACGATCATTTAGCAATCTCCAAACTTCCCAAGAGGAAGTGTTGATCCACTCCAGATTTTTCTGAGAATAGCTAGTCTATGTGGTGTTTGTTTTTCTAGGGCTACAAGGAATGGGCTAAGTTCAGTAATGAACAGTAGGGCTACAGTTCTTTTCCATAAAACATAAATAAGGACCTGCATTAAAAAATTGTTCAAAGTGTCTCTCCATGTTTCATTTCTGTGTAGGTATCCAGTGTTATTCCCATGTGGTCAACGTGGAGTCTGAATGGGAGAAGTGAAAGCTGAGAGTACGAAACAATCTTGCCTGCACAGTTCTAGAGTAACAGTCTGCAGATAGAAAATGGTTTAAGCATTTCATCTTGATGTTGTGGTGAGGATCAGCATATTCAAGGCTGATTGGTCGTAACATGGAAACAATTTTCATAATTTCTTTTTTTCATGCACATTATTCTATATAAAATGGGAAGCAACCTCAGGGACATACAGCTGTGAAGTGCCTAATAGAGACAAGCTTTTCCTTCTTTGAGATGAAAGGTCAAGTGGAAGCATTGTCTGTATAGTGGTTGATAATTTCTGAGTGCAGTGAGGAAGTAGAGAGCTGACAACTATGTAGTGGAGGGTTTCTGAAAAACAGCTTTGGTTTTGAGTCAGTAATTGTACATTAAACCTGAGCTTGGTCTGATATTGTGTGTGGCTCCTAGTTGAGACGTAACACAGAAACATATCCTATTCAGTGTTTCCTCTTTTAGGGCTTGCCAACTGTTGTGCAATCCCCCGTGGTGATGAAAGTCTTTGAATTTAACTTAAAAGGCTCAGCACCTCTTCTCCGTGAGGACTGAGTCAACAGGCTTGATGCAAATCAGGTCCCAGGGCAGTGCTGGTAGGGAAGTGCAAATCCTCTGGTGGGCAGAGGCTGAAAAACCCCCTGTTCAGCTTTGGTTCAGGCAGGCTCAGATGCAGTCCTGGGACTGCAAAGCAGTTCAGCTTTGCACAACAGAGAGCTGGACTTGGCTTGACAAAGAGTGTCTGACTGAAGTCCCAGCCCTCCATGGTGATCCTATGCATGTCAGCTACAAAACCACAGTTTTCCATACTTTTCTGCCCTGTAGCACTACATAGTGTGTTCTGATTCACTGGTTGTCTAAAAATATAGTTAAGGTCAGGACTAGGAAAATCACTGGGGAGACCAAAGAGCAAGTACCTTTTGCACCACACCTATACCACATTTATGATAACATTCACAACCATTCAGAATTTGGTCTGATTATTTTGCTGGGCAGAAAAAACTATCCACAGCATAAGTTTATCCTTAAATTTTGAACTCTGTTCCTGCTTCCTCAGAGATTCTATCACAGCGTGCTAAAAGGCATAATTTTTCACTCATATTAGCTCAAGCCATACAACTCCTGCAGTTCAAAGTGTGTGTTATATTATGCTGTAGGCTAATAAGCTCAAAAACTTGTTAGCTATTTGTCCTGGGGGGATTGAATCTAGGCTACAATGAAGGTTTGTATATCTTCAAACTTTGCTTTGCTCTTAACATAGTATAAATAAAACCAGGAAACCATATGGGTATAAATGCATTCCAAGAGGTATATCCATCGCTGATATATATGTATGCAGATAGATATACATACAGTTTCATGATATAACTTCCCAAGCACCTTTCAAGTGGCATTCAAAAGAGTGATATGAAAGCCCACACAAAAACTACTGGATATTAGAAAGATACTAAAATATTTGCAAATTTCATCTGTATACTGTATTAGGCTTTTCAATCACCTAAGTTAATTTAGCTGCACTTTTTGTACTCCTGAAGAAGAATGAAAGACACATGATTAAACATACCTTTTCTTTGTTGCTACCTTGTGATGAATGAGTCTTATCTGATTGAATAGTCTAGCTAAATCATCAAGATAATTGTTTTTTACTTGAATAAGATTGTACAAAAAAATACATTCTCCTATTGGGCCTAAAGCAAATGGTAGCTTGAAACAGGTGAATTTCTTAAGGGGTTTACTTCCTGGTTTCTGATTTCAAACCCAGACAGAGAATCAAGCCTCAGTTTTTCAAACCGTAGAATCACAGAATGGTTGGGATTGGAAAGGGCCTTAAGTATTATCATGTTACAACTCCCCTGCCATGGGTAGGCACACCTTCCACTAGACCAGGTTGCTCAAAGGCCCATCCAGACTGGCTTTGAACACTTCCAGAGATGGTGCAATATACTCAAAGCTCATTAATCATCCTTTAAACTAAAGTTATCCTTCTCAATGCTAAAAAGAAAACTGAACTCTGCAGTGCCATTTTGCAGCTCTTGCAGCTGCACAGCCTGTGCCACCTTGTTGCTCCCACAGGTTCCAGCTGGTGTCTTTAGTTGTATTCTTCTATAGGTCTCCACTCTGTGTCCACTTTAACTGGGGCCTGTTTTGCACTTGGATGGTGTGTTGAGCAATGCAATCCTGTTCAGTGTTTGTATTTGGGTGCTCATGTAGCATCAGTGCCTCCAATGCTCTACAACCAATAGCGAAGGCAGGGCTGTCCTTGCTCTGAGCTGCCAACCTGAGTCCCCTGGGAGAGTATTCTCAGCCTACCTGCTGCAAGGAGGCAGAGGAGAAAGGGCATACAGTTCTCACACTCTGATGAGGAGGTCTTGCTTCCAAAACAAACCATAATCTGTATTCCTGGTGATGTGCCACCTTGGCTTATAGACAGAGTATCACTAACACAGGGCTTCAAAAATCCAAGCCCAGTCATCAGTACTGGTCCTGGTTGCAGGAACATGAGTTCCTTGAGTGGTTTCTGGACACCCACTGTGAATGCAGTGGCTGGAAGGAATGCTAGGCCAGTCATGCTGGCCAGGAGCACTCTCCTGCACCTGCTCTCAGTGGGATCCCTGCAAATTTAGTCCCAGCAGTGCCTCATCTCCATTGCATCTGGAGCCTAGAGCAGCCACAGGGAGGCTTTCCTGCTGCACTGGAGAAGCAGCATTGCTTCCCATCCCTACACCAAATGGACACTCTCAAGCATGGAAAGCTGCCACATCCTCAACCTCCTTCCCATCCGGTGTGTCGCCCCAGCACAGGGGGACACGGAATTTGTGGTTAGAGCTGGCCCAAACTACAGGTGCTGCTGCCTTGGGGCAGGACACAGTGGTTGACTGTTCTGTATCAGGTTCCAAGGCGCAAGACAGGGTGCTAGGAAGGGACAAAAATGAGGTGAGGTTTGGCTACTCACTAAATTAAGTGCAGAAACAACAAGAAAATTACCATCCATGCAATGATCATTTCATGGCTCTGAAGTTGTAACCATGCTGCTGTTTTTACACAGAGGACATAAATGGAAGATCAACCCCAGATTTTCACAGAAGGCAATTAGGTCTATTCTTTAGTTAGAATGGCTTATGAGGTCATCGTGGCTTATGCCATATTCTCAATTTTTGTCTTTCTTGAAGAAAACAGAAAAGTGTCTGAAGTGCACAATTTTGTATGATTATGACTATGTGTTTTTCTTAACAGAGAAATAAAATGCCCTTACTCCTTACACCATAGGGTTGTTGGTGCCTCCTATACCTCCAATACAGTTTAAAATAACCTACAGGAGGGGCCTTTTTACTGCTCTAATCACTCCTTGTTTGTGTTGGAAATAGCTTGGCTGGGACAACCCAGGCCCTACGTATTCACCAGAGCTGCTTTACATCAGGCCAAGCAGGGGTCAGGCCCCTCAGAAGATCAAATAAAGCATGGTTTACCTTTTCCTTTTGCTGTCAGATTTATAAATATTCTGAGTTGGATTCCTCTGCCCACTGTAACTATTATGTTTTAAAATGTTGGAATTGCTAATGGTTTAATTTTCCAAAGGACAGGACTGCTAGAAATCTAAATCTCACCTAGAATGTAACCTGAATTTCGCATAAAATACAACCAACAACTGAAAACCAACTGGAATTGATACAACAACTAGCACTGCGGTTGTATACCATCACGTGAACACAGACACACCTTTCTCTTTCCTACTGAAGCAACTAGTTACATGCACAAATCAGGAAAATGACTGCCACAGAGAATTTCATCATCAAAGAAACAAAACAGGGCTATGGAGAGCCAGAGAGCCATGGGCCAGGGCAGGCAGAGGCAGGGGTCTCAACACCTCCTTTTGCATTTTTCTGGTTTCATTCCTGCAAGGGTGGAAAATAGAGCTGGAAAACTGACTGCCTCACAGTGCCCCCCAATTACCATCAGGTTTGGACCCTGATTTGCATGGTGTGACAGGACTACTCCGTCAAGAGTCTTTCCACCACTCAAAGGAGTCTTTCCCAAAATTTAACTTACTCCTGCGTCATTACACAAATACTTAAATACTTATTAAGGGGTTATTTAGGCCAAGGGCACAGTAACCACAGTAATCACTCCCTGATTTCTTATTACATATTAGGACCCTTTTACTGCTATTTTCATTGATCCTTTTTTTGGCTGATCTATTATTATTATTATTACTACAATGACTACTATTATTACTATTATTATTAAATTGCTGTGCAGTTAAAGTAAAAATAGTGGGGGCAGGTTGCCTAGTAAGGGGTGAATTTGAGTATCAAGCATACAGCATGCTACAGATTTTCTGACTCCCAGAGCTTTCTGGCAGATGATAATGTTTGCTGTTGCTGTATTTCAGTTTCTGTTGGAGGTAATCTGCAATCACAATACATTACTGAAGCTACAAAGAAGATTTCCTGGTCCAAACTGGAATAATGTCCCAAACGTACAGGGCAGTTCCTAAGCCATGCTCTGCCAAGCACCACTCTCATGGGAAAGACTTTTCTGCACCAGCCTGTTGGAGTCTGATACCCGTGCCCAGTGCCTTATGCTCATGCTTGCATGACATCCTTCTTCACACAGCCTTGGCCACTAGTGAATCTTCTTGAGTGCTTTCTCTGAAAACCTAACAAAAATATACCCAGAGCACTCTTTCACTCTTTCCTATTAGTCATAGCTTTAAAATATCTAAGCAGTTTATTTTAAGCCACTCCACCTAATTCCATGCTCTAATCAAATTATCCTGCTGTTAGCTGTTCTCTCAGTAATCCTCAAAAAATTGTTTCTCAGCTAAGCTGATTTGTACCAAAGTCTATTCCACAAGCTAAGTCCTGAGGCCAGAGCTCTTGGTCCCTCCACCCTGACCCAGACTTTTAAATCTTGAATGTTTCCTCTTGGCGTTGTTTTGCCTGAATGAAACAAGGTGATGCCACACTATGGAACAGCTTCACAAGCAAAACTCCTTTCAGAGGACTTCAAAATACATTTACAACAGTTCATGGCTTTCTTACATACTCCAGAAATCATTGAAAAGTTGTTGAATAAGCCAAGGCAACCTGTCAACTAGGATGCAATTTTGTTGCTGCACGAGTTGCAGGCAAGCATTTTCTTCTTTTTCTATGAAAGAAATATAAATAACATGGGGAAGGGAGGACAGTCTTCTGCTCAATAGAATGGTTAATTGCAAATGAGCTTCTGTCTCTTAGTCAGTTTAAGAAATCAAGAGGCATCTTTTCCACAATGTAGTGGAGTACTTTCACCACAATGCTAATATATACTTGAAATAAATTTTCCAAATGAGAACTCTTGTTAGTGTTATAATAGATAAACAGTGTCTACTAGGGCATATAAATAATTAAACATATGCTAGAGTAGGATCTTGAACCTCATTCTCCTATATCCCCCCGAGAGATATCTAGCTACTGGGCCATCATATCCCTCTTAATTGCCTATCCTTGCTCTGGGCCAGTGAAAGTTTTATTATTTCTATAGAGAAGAATAACTCCAGCTAAAGAGATTGGTATTGATGGAGTCTGGTAATGATACTGCTTTGCTGAACATGGTGTGTTGTAATAACGTCACAACACTCTTCCAGAAGTACAGTGTTCTTGATCATTTCCCCCGACACTAGGAGTTGAAGCTGAGGAAACTTTTAAATTTGAAGTGTTTTTCATTTCTGTGTGTGTAAAATTTTTTATTTTTCATTTTATTTATATTGAGTGTTCTCTCATGCCTTTCCTGCCCACCTCAAAGAAGCTTGTGGCGGAAAGGTAAGAGACAAGGCTTTGTTGAAACAAAGAAAAAGAAGAAATGCGACCATCTGCAATGTCAAGCTTGGACTGGTTAATTTAATACACACTCAAATGAATTCCTGCTTGCTTAATATGATGTATTAGTGTAGTAATCAGATGACCAAAAGGAAAGACAGAGCAGAAGAAAAAAGAAAGAATCTGAGAAGGACCCATCCATATTCCTATGGAGTAATGAATATATTTTTGATACACAAGTATTAAAGATGAATTCTGTCCACTTCTCCCCAGAGTTATCTACACTAAATTAGTGATGCTGATGAAAGTAGGAGTCACATGAGCATCCTGGTCTGACAGACACAGCGTTCTCCCAGTTAACTCCTATTCTCACACAAGGCCAAAAATGAAGTAAAATGGTTGTGTGGCTACTATGTGAGACTGAGGTGAAAGTACAAAGTTTAACAGAGTTACGTAGAACAGCATCTCCTCTGACAGAACTTCACCTAGTTCCTGAAATGAATTCTGGATGTATCTTCATTCCACTGAATAGGAGGAACTGTGTTATCTGCCTTGAGAATTATTCAGGATGAGATATTTTTTTACTATTATAACTATCTAAACAGCTGGAAGGAAAAACTGGCCCGTCACTGTCTTAATATGAAAGTTTTTTTGTTTGGTTGGTTGGTGGTTTGGGGTTTTGTTTATTTGTTTGTTTGGGGTCTTTTTTGTACAAGCAATGGAGAATGACAAAGGAGACAAGTGTCAGGAGGGAATAAAAATTTTGAAATTAATCAAATTGAAATGCAGTGACTAATCTATGACAATTCAGGGATTAATTGACTAAATCTGGTATGATCCCATGGGTTTTGTTTTCCATCCTTCCAAGACAAAACTTCCTCTTATGGCTAAACGCAGTATAATAATGAAAAAAATCCAAATTTTTATCCTGTTTGGGGAAAGTTTTCCAGAATGGAAAGCAAGAGGCAGCCTTATTTGAATGACTGAAAATTTAAAGAACTAAATTACCAGGAAAATATTTCTTACCAAGTGGATGTTATTTTCATGCAATATGAGTTCTGAATATATGAGCATGCAAATACCAAATCTACTATAATCCACTCCATATTGGATAGCAGCTAATGAACTCTTGGCTTCAACATGTTTAAATAGTGCACCACCTGAATTCTTCTTCCCCTCTCTTTTAATGGGAAGAACAGCAGCTGGGAAGAACATTTGCTCTGGGCAGAGTATAGACTGCATTAGAGGATCAAACATTTAAGTAGAACACATTTCAACAGGGTTGCAGAACCCTTTTACCCATTTAGATTTCAGCTGTGAACATGTTCCATCTTGTCTAAAACTGAGACTCTTAGAATGCCTCTACAAAAGCTGAGAAATATTAGAAATTAAGATTACATTTACCCTTGAAGCAAAAGCTCAGACGAATGAAGTAAGAATATATCTTTATTTGTTCATGTTAACAAGTACTTCATGAAATTTTAGTGTGTGTAGATACGGTACTGTACAACCCAGAACCTGAAAGCAAGTATCTTGTAGAGATAGCATTCTAACAGATTTTTTTTTCCAGAACTTTTGTTAAATCAGTCATGAGTCCCTGGAGAACTGAAAAAAATGCAAAATCTAAACCAAACAGCAGAATAAAATAAAAAACTCACAAAGTATTATTCCAAATTTGAACCAAAATTCTGGAGGAAAAAAGCGCCAAAGCATAGCAACATCCCACATTTCTGAACATAGAACTTTAAATAACTATTTGAAGGTGAACATTGCAGTTGAAGTTATAATGAGCCTAATCCCCAAACCTTAAAAAGTTAGGAATCTGGGTCTGATTTATCTCAATAACTTTTTTTCACATACTTGATTAATCCTTGTATAATGGCTTCCATGATTTATCATTGCTTTAGTTCAACCTGCAGTCTGTTTTATTGCCTGCCAGTTGTAGTAGCAGTTTTTTGTTCACTTGTCCTCATGTATTTGACTTGCTTGAATTTGTCTAATCACTCCTCAGTATTCACAGTTTCCCAGGACAAAGAATTTCACAATTCATCTATGTATTATTTGCATTCATGCTTTTTAAATTAACTGCCTGTTAAGTTTTTTTTTTAATGCCCTTGGACCTTGTGTTCTAAGAAGTAGTAACTAAATTTTCTGTTTGCCTGCTCTCTGTCTTTCAGAAGAGGTTGTACCTTATCACACCTCTTAATCAGCCTCTTTTTTTCAAAGTAAAGCACCCCAGTCTAGCTTATGTGCTCTCTCAGCAAACCTACTCCAAACTTCAACCATACTTATCATTCTACCTGGTACTTCTGCTTTTCTTCTTTTCTAGATGAAGGAGACCACACCACATGTACTCAAAGATTTTCACCGTCTTTGAAACAGCTGAGTAGCTTACCAATTTAGGAACTGATCCTCTTTGGGTTGGGTGCTATGTAAGGGCTTTCTCACAGATTCAGGTTTGATAAGGTGACACTGAAATGTGAACCTGAGAAAAAAAAGGTAGGTGTGGGGCTTCTGACTGATTGTGCTTGTGGTGCAAGGTGATGCTCCAGCAGTGACATTTAGTAATTCAATTGTCTTATGTGCCTGAATACACACTCACAAAACCCCCCAGTGCAAGCAGCTTTATACGTTACATTTCAAGAAGAGGAAATGTACAGCTCCCTTCACCCTTAGCACTAACGTAAAAACCACTTCCGCCCCACCCCCAGCCTCAGCTATCTCCAGAAAGAAACAGAGACAGTAAATGTTGAACCTTCATGAATAAGGTGACCACCATGAAAATATCTTTTCACCAGCCTCTGTGAATTTATTCTCATATCAACTGTTTGCTGCATCCTGAAAGGGTGGGACTGCTGATGACCAGGTAACTCAATATCTGATCAGACTGTCAGTTTGCTCTCTTTCTCTCACCCCCACCCATTTATTTTTCAGACAGGGACATGAACAAACAGAAGAACACTGAAAGAAGAAATCCACCCTGTGTGAAGAATACATGTAAATAAAGTTTATCATTCAGATTGAGTGAGCAAAGGGATTGAGAAATTTAGTCTTCACTAAGAATAATCAAGCTCTCTAATTGGGAAATACAAGTTCTATTTTCCATTACAAATATTATTCTGGTGTACTGGGTGCAGTCAGTCAAGTGCAGAAGGGGAAAAGGTTTCTATGACACTAGCACAGAAGCAGTCCACAGGATCTTGTGGCAGTAAAATTAACTGAGACTGATAATTTACATTTTCTTACTTACAAAAGCAGTATCATCAGAGCTAGATATATTATTGAAAAAGTTGTCAAATAAATAACCTACTGGATATGATCACTATTTTATTCATTGAACAGTATTTTAACAGGTGCTACTGCAACACCCTACAAAAGGGATTCTCTGATAAAAGTGTAAATGTGACTTTTCTTCTGAATTTTTAAAAATTAATACCCTTGATGCAATTCTATCACACACTCAAAAGTTTTGCACTTTGATATGGTAGGAGAAGACTTTCTCCTTTGACAGAACATGCATATCTTCAAGTCTAGGAGGCCTGACAGGTGATTTTTGTTCTGTTACATTTTAAAATGTTGCTAAAGAAAATATTTTTTACTTTATATTTTAGCTTAGCAAGCAGGCAGGGCTAATTGCTTTAATTTAACAGCAAAAATAGGGACATGAAGGGCAGCCAGACCTATCTAGAGGATAGGAAGATAATTCTGGAGAGATTTTTTTTGTGCTGGGACTAGATGGAGTCTACAACTACTGAAGTTAAAAAGCTTTTTGGCATGCATAGCCCTCTTGTGTGTATTTGCCAATTTCTAGTTCACATCAATTTCTGATGGGATTGGAGTAGGCTGGAGGGAAAGGATTTGAAAAAAAGAGACCAGAGCCTTTTCAAATGTGGAGTTTCCAATCAGCTAATAGTTATGCTTTACAGTTAGTCTTCTGTGGAGCCATAAAAGATTCTAATACATTCACATGTCTTTTTCCTTTTCTCCTTTTTTTTTTTTTTTTACCATTCTGTTCAAATGTTTGTGTTTCTGATCCAAAGGACTAAGTAGAGTTATGAAAACACCAGCCTGGTGTCATACTCAGATCGGTCTGTGTCATACTCAGATCTGTCTGGGTTTGATTTCCTGTTCTAAGTTATATCTGTCCAAAGAAGAAAGTTTGTGATTTCGACAATTGCATGAGACGGTTTCTTATCACACAAAAACCTCCCAGACTTTGGTCTTGTAGAACCCAAAGCCTGACTCACACTGAAGGCCAATTAGGCTTTAAAAATGTGAATATTGATCTAAAATTAATTCTGATCCAGATGTCAATACTTGGTCTATAATACTCAGTAAAAAAGACAAGAACTCAAACTGCTTACTGAAAAATTATCATCACCTTTATAGCTATACAATTACCTGTCTCAGCCTAAGCCTACAATTTTCATGCTGTAGACACAGAGTAACCATTGAGGCAGGGATGTGAATTCAGTTTCCCTTTGTCTCTGGTGAGTGCCATAATGACCAGGCATTATAATAAGTTTTCTTTATCCCAATAAATATTTTTATTTATATGGAGTAAAAGTACCAGTGGATTGAAACAAACTCTATAGTCTGGTGGGAAAACCATTTACCTAGAATATCTTATCTCTCACTTCAGCCTCTGCTCACTGAAGACTCTCCTACATCTCACCTATGTTAAGTGACTGCTGAGATGGTCACTGTTAGCTAACAGACTATATGAAATGGAAAATGGAGTCCTCTTTTAATTTTGAACATTTAAAGAGTTCTACTGAGTATATAACTCTTGTGAGGGTTTCAGATGCAATAGGTGAGGATTTTTTAACAAGAATTTCCCTTGCAGAATGATTCTTGATCAACACTAGTATATGCATGATGAGCTTTACATTCCTAGTCTCTTTCATGGTCCATGACTGACACAATTTCTAGGAAAGGATGGAGAATGATGACATCTTGTTGCTGAGTGTGTCATTTGTATGACACAGGAATATAACCTTGGATTATCAAATGCATCAACACTAACAAATACACCAATAACTTTGAATTGATGTGTTGGGCTGGAAAATTTTATCCTCAGTTATCTGCAGAGCAAAATTAAAAAGTTAAGTAAATCTAAGATTTTAGAAGACTATATGAAAAGAAGTACTGGTACACTTCGTAATACTTTTCTGCCTGGACCCTTCCCCTTGCATTCAAGATCTACCAGGAATTTGATCCACTGAACATGGGCAGGCCAGGAAAATATTGGAAGAAAAGCTTTATTTTCCTCATCCAATGGTCCCCCCCTCTCAGTGGGAACAAGTTGTCAAAGTTCCATAGCCAGGTTTGCATCAGAAGATATTGAGGTGAAAGTGTAGACAGACTTCAGATGTGGGGTATCTTCTCAAGTGATGCTCACAAGTATCCAGTATTGTTCTCACAGGGGCATACAGTCCACTCTTTCAGCTTCAAGAATGTGCTGACATTAAAAAAAAATCAGAAGAAACCAGCTGCCTAACACATGCTGATGCATTTTGTGAGCTAAAGAGCTCTGAAGATGCCAGCTGAAAGAAGAAAACATGGATGTTGAATGGGGCATGGCCATGCATCAGTCAAGGGATACATATGTATTACCAGATAGGGGAGGACTTTCTTAGAAATTCTGGGATCAGGTATGTTTCTCATCTCATGACTTCATAACAGGGCATCAGCTAGCCACCACCTTCCCTTGCAGCTCCATTGACACAGAAAACTAACCATCTGCGTAAGTGGGATCAGCTTTTACTGGTTCTTTTGCTGCTGGTTTCCCTGTCAGTAGCCAGGATGCTAAGACTTGAGGACAGTCAAAATGACCATAGCCCTTGTTTTTTGACTGGAGAGAAATATGTCAAATCCAATCTAGAAGTCATGTACAGTAAGGATGGATACAACGATGAAGTTGTGGTAGACTCACTTTTCAAGCTCCAAAGTGTTTTTTTTCTGGAAAATCCCTACAACAGCACGTTTCACTTGTGCAGCATGGTTACTTCTCTCCTGAAGTACTGACACAGATTTTTCTGGCTTCTTCAGATACTTTTCAGCAATTTTAAACCAATTCCAAGGGATATATGAATTTTGGAAATTGAGGAGTGTGGCATTCAGAAAGGAAGGCTATTAATTGGCACAGCCTGACTAAGAAGCTGAACACATTTTCCATTAGTTGACTTGTCTTCAGACCTCAGGCCATGTTACTGATCGTATTCAGCTCAGAAATGTCAGATGAGCCTCAGGTGGTTCTCACAGATATTAGTCATGGTATCACCAAGACAGATGTCCTGAAAAGAGCATGTGCATACACATTGCTCTAGATGTTGTGAAAATCAGGGAGGTAAATTTGTGCATTTAATTGCTCCAGTTAACCACCTTTCTCAGTAAAAGGAGCTTTCTTCAACCATTAATAGACAATGTGCTCTTCTATATGTGACACCAAAAGGAAGAGTCTTGTAAAAAAAAATCCTATCAGGACTTTAACAGCAATCCCTTTCCTTTCCCATTTTGTCCCACTCTCTAAAAATGGCTGTTTGGAGCCAGCATTATTACCCAGTAGCTCTCAAGGCTGTCAGAAGCACACACAGGCGCCCAAACAACTTGTGCTAACTCGTGACAAGTCAGGTCAGTTTCTGGCCACACCCTGCTGGAAGCGCATGTGGCCCAGCCAGATAAGAGGGAGAATCAGTGGATAACACCTGGCCCATTTGTACCTGCCAAGATTACAGTGGGAAATGGACAGATCATCACAAGACTTCAGTTTTACTAACACTGTTATTGGTATTGATGACCAACATATTTTGAAACTTCAACGTTGTTTAACTGTGTGTATTTGTATATAGCTGGTCTTTTAAATTTTATTTTTTTTTAATCAATTTGTCCTCTCATCCTGTCTAAAATATGCACAGGACTGCAGTAGAGTGGTTGGGCACATTTACTCACCAACTATATTCAGTCTGTTTTCACCTAGGAGTAATATGCTTTTGTCCAGAAACCTACAGTACCTACCATAAAGAGGTGCAATGCCATGAACCCATTCTGAGGATCTTATTCATGCATCCTGAGGATTCCTCACCCTCATGGGTTGTTAGACAATCCATGTCTTTCTTGTCTGCATTGCCTGTTATCAGTAGAGCAACGGCTGTTTGCATAACAGCTTCTTTTTCTTTCATCTCAAGACTCCTGAATCTTCTCCCCAAAATGTTTCTACCTTTGACCTGACACTGCATCTGTTCTAGCCATTGAGACTATTCAAGGCCAGATCTTCCATTCCAGTGGATTGGGAAACTCCCCTTGCAATCTCCAGACCCTTCTCAGAACATTCTTCACTAAATAATTTGGTTTACCTGGAATGGATATGCATATACTCTTGTACATGAAAACCACCACAGAACCTGCCACGTTCTTAAGTTTTCCATGTAGTAGATGCCTGGGGAATTTCATGCAGCTCTCCTGCCCTAAGGTAGAGCTCAGTGTGACTGGGAGTTAATTAGACTAAAGTCCTTCCTATCTTAGTTTTACTATCACAATACCCCACCCTTTGGTCTTGGCTATGGACCAGCTGGAAGGAAAGTAAGCCAAGTTCCCTAAATTTCCCCTGGACAAGAAAGGAAATACAGATGTGGTGACTAACAAATTGACCTCATTCGGAAAAAAACAGCAGCATCTTCTTCATCCATGTCTTCTCAACTAGCCACATGACTGGCAAGAGACCAAATCATGCCTCAAAATACAGGTCTCTAGTATTCACACAGACAGACTGTGGGAAGGCACTGATAAGCCAGGTCTGAGGCAATGCCAGCTTTTTCCCTGGTGCAGGCAGAGAAGGAGGCAGTATCATGGCATTACTTCTTATCTGGATTTCCCTGTGTGGAGTCCATTACACATCCTAGGAGGACATGGTCCAGCATCTTTTTAACCTGTCTACCACCTTTACAATTACTATGAAAGACCTAATTTTAATTCCAGGCCCAAATTAATTGTACCTTACAATTACACTTGAAGAGCAGAAGACATCGCAGCTGGTACTGGAAAGATTAAAACTGAACTGCTTATCAGCGGGGAAGAGACTGAGTTCATCTAACCCCAGCCACACTAAAGTTGCACATCTAGCACAAGCTATTTGCCTGGTGTCTTTCTCCAGTCAATGGAGTGACTACATAGAGTGATTCACTTCATCCTAAGAATAGTGACTGAGGTAGGCAGGATGAATCACCCTGGGGAATTGCCTGGCTCTCTCTGAAGAGATTATTTTGTAGCCAGCTTTGATGACAAGCCTTTCTATAACGTGCTTAAAATTAGATAAGATGAATACCACCTCAAAATGTTCAAACTCACTGTCTTTCTTGAAACAAGGAAGTGCTGCAGATTGCATGAGCACGCAAACAGCTGCTGGTTTTAAGTGACAACCTGTGGTCAACAGTGTAATAATACTGCATGGATTTCGCAGTGAAGGTGGAAGCTGACTGGAGGTCCAGCTTGGTGCAGTGTGGGTCCTTGCTTGGAGGCTGTGATGAGAGGTGTGAAGCTTTTCCTTTCACCTTTGCTCCCTGGTATGGCTACATCCTTGACAGCTGCTGATTTGCATTCCTCTCATATTTCCACACTATGCTCTTTAAGGTCTCTACTCCCATACAGGCTCACAACAAACAAGCTGCTAAGAGTTGCTATACTGCCTTTTAGGTATGTAAAGCTTACAGCTCAGGACCCTGAGTGCAGTGACAGACATGTGGGCACATGAGAGCCATCATGTGTATGAAGCCTGTCTTGGGTACAGGATAGGCAGGTGTGATGGACCATGCTGTCATACAAACCAGACATGTGATTGCCTTTGGGAAGTTCACCACCAAACACTGACTCTAAGTGTGACTGTTTCACCTAACATCTCATGAACTATCCTGCTGAAGGACAGATGGTAGTTAGAACATAAAAAAAAGAAATATGAAAAGTATTAATCCAACAATGTTTGTTTCATAATAAGCAGAAGATTTGTGGAAAAATAAAGGAAACCATATAGAAAACATTCATAGAAGATATGAGTTCAGGTATGAACTCAGTATCATTTTTCTCAGGCTACAATCTTCCAATGAATCAGGAACATCAGACACATGACCATGAAATCATCATCTGAATTAACTACACTCATGTCCACTTTTGTCAATACTTTTTGCTCACAGATCTGAGGATGCAGGCTTTAGATCCTTTTGTGTGCTACCTGTTAAATTTCACTTGTGCCAATATTTGCACATCTAAATTAGTAGCCCTAAACACCTCTGTTTCTACTACACAAAGGTAATTTCTTCATAGAGGACAGAATGGCACAAGCAGTGTCCTTGCGTTGCTGTTCTGGCAGGAAACAAGGTCTGGTTACAGCCATTATAAACCCCTGCTTTTTCAAAGACCTATCAGGATGTTTCTGGTTATCTGATTGCTTGATCAGAGTTCCAAAGGTTAGTCCCTGCATGGAGTGTCCAAAGTTTGAATAGCATCTGATCAATCAATACATGTTTACTCAGAAGGTCCCTAAAGAGTTTCTATTTTTGGTGGTCTATGGATATCAGGACATAGGCCCTAAAAGGGATTCAAAAAAAGGCACCAGACCAGTGTCCTCACAGTGCCCCACAGCTCCTGCTTCTGATTGTTTCAGAGATGATGGGAATGCCTGCGTGCATCTCGCACAGCCCACGTCTGTCTGCAAGGATGTCTGACACCACCTGCCTGCATGCTGCCCTGCAGGAAAAGCAAAACTACTCATTTTTAGCCTTCCTCCCACTCAGGGATACTGGCAAGGCCCCACTGTTTGCCGTTGCCCCAGTCTTCACCCTCTAGATGAGGTAACTGGGACCTGGTGTTAAATGTTAGGTGCATCCTGCAGGTAATCATCCCAAAAGGGATTCCATGCGAAGAAGGAGGGCTCTTCTCCATGGGAGACGGGAGGGCCAGCTCCACAGGAGGCCATTACAAGCAGCAAGAGGTGGCCCAGGGCTGCAGCTGTGCTGGTACTTGCCCTTGCCATTCTGTGCCCAGCTGCCCCCACCTGCAGCCCTTGGAGTACTGGTGTTGGTCCACGTAGAGCCATGGAGAATGTGATAGTGAGATTTAAGGTTTCCTCCTCTATTTTTGGCTTCACAGCTCAGACAGGGATTTGTGTGAAGTTACTCACACATGACTCTGCACGAGTCAAGCAACTTGGGGAAAAAACAAACAAAACCCACGACAAGCACTTTCAACCTCTTAAAAATATCACACCCACTTGTAGTCACACAAAGATGGATTGAAGCAGTTTTTCATATTCCTTATGATTGTACGACCATCAGAGCTTAGCAAGAAAGCAGAAAGTGGTGGGTATTTGCCTGCCAACAATATTTTTGCCTGCAAAAATGGAATGACATTTCTGCAAACTACTTTTCTAGTCTGCCAAGAATGATTTCTATACAATGCATCATACAGGCAAGAAATATGCTGGTCCACAGGTATCTGCAGATTATGATCCACCACTCCTACTTCCTCTTCAACAGGTGATGGTGGTCAATGCAGGACTCACCATGCAGCTCACCTCATTTTTAGATGTTGACTTATGGCTGCACAAGCCTTTGTGCTCCTTAATATTGGTTCAGGGGGCAGGAACATGATAAACTCAGGGTCTGTAAAAAAGAATCAGCTTACTAACAGAAGAACTGCAACAGATACACGCATTGGAGATCTAGCCCCACTTTCTACTAAGCAGGGTAAAAATATGATAATAGCCCTTCACCTAAATTGACTGAAAGAATCCCTAAGGGCCAGTGACAATATCATGATTATTAAAAATTATTTCAAGCCTGTGCTACCTGAATGCCTCAGTCAAGGGTATTTTGAGATCAGTGTGAGCAAAATGTGAACAAATTTTAGAATGGAAACCTTGGACAGAATATGTCAATGTGAGTAGGAATCTTTCAGCTTCCAGAGTGACCAGGTGACTTATCCAGAGGACCTCTTTTGTGGGCAAGATATGAATGGGTTCAAAGAAGTCAGATACCATTCACCAATAATGAGGGGAGGCAAACAATGCACTGTAAAAGGCAGATCACAGTATTGTACAGCTTTTGAAACAGATGAGAACTGTCATTTTGGCACCGTTTTGACACAAGACTAGTTTGGAGCTACTCAGTACAAGACATAGGATGGGTGAGAGTCTGCTGAAACTATCTGCTCCCCAGTTCCCTCTAATAATATGAGCATTTGGGTCTCATTTTCAAAGAAGGTCTCATACAGAAGGGAAGAGTTAGCCAAGGATGCTGGTAAAGAGACATCACAGTCCTCACTGAAGAGTCAACAACTGACATGCAGTTTCAAAACAACCTTTATTCTGCTTGAAGACTTATTACAATTTTTAAAGCAACTCAAAAACAAGACACAGCTCCATTAACTCTACAGCTTGAACGAAATTTCAAGGAGGCATGTTTTCACTGTTGCCTTGTAAAGGCAGTTTACAACCTGCTTTACCCTCTACCTCCTCAAACACAATTTTAAAAAAAGTAATTCTAATGTTTTAAAGACATTTAACAGAACAGAGCTTTATTTTCAAAAACAAGAATTAAAAAAAAATAGCAGCATCTTGGGCAGCTAATGCAATCTCATCAGGACAAGTGCAATGTAACATTACCAACTCCTACCTTTTAGTCTCAACTGCAGTTAAATACAACATCATTCTACAAAAAATGTTGCACTTTGGAACCTTGTCCCATGGGAGGCATTATGCTTTGAGCTGCCCATTTCTAAAGTGATCCTGAAAATAATTAGTATCAGGATTCACTTTTCCAACTTAATACCATGCATAGCAAAAGCACTGTGTGAAAATCAGCAGAAGTTTTCCCCATTAGAAGCGTCTGAATGTTTTCCCAAGCATTATTATTTCATTGCCAATTACAAGACAAAGCCATTTCTTCACTACAGAACAGTTGACACCAAATAGAAAATCTGAAGATTTGGTTTTACAGATTGCTTGACAAAATTTCTTAGATAACGGAATCATACAGACAAGCTTGCTCTTTTTTTTGCCTTTTTTTAAAATTTTTTTTTTTTTTTTAAGAAACTATCCAACAACACAGAAACTCAGTTTTCTAACTGCATCTGGAAACATGCTGCACCCACAAAGGTCTAGTGTGCATGTGTGCGTCTTTAAACAAAGTTAATGATATCACTTACTGAGTTAAGCAAAATGATCATGTTCTGCGGAAATGCACCTATATTGGGATCTGTTCATACATAAACACAGCAAGTGTTCACCCGTATGCGCAGATACATATCCCCAACCAGTAAATTCAAATTTCAACTTAAGTAAATCAGAAACTCCGAATTTTGCTTGGGAGTTTTGGTTCTTTTTGCTATGTCTCATACCTTTCAAAGGCCTTGTGAAAGAGATGCTGCAATGCAGCACAACTTAGGGATATAAAATAAAATAAAAAATTCCCCCCCCAAAAAACAGAAAAAACACCCCACCAAAACAAAACAAAAAAAAGGTAACAAAACAAACCCCATCCATATATTATAATAGGAGAAAAAACTACACATCAACAGAAATACAGAAAAAAACCACTGTGTTTCTTCATTTATATCCCCATGCTTTTTTTTTCCTGTATATAGTAGTCTGAGATCAAATCAAAACTGGAGTGAACAATATGGTACATTAAAGACAAACAACTCTGCAGTGAACGGGGCCTTTAGGAGGACTTTGTGCATTAAAGAGGGAGAGAAATGCAGAGGTCACACAATACTAAGTACCAAAGAAAACCCACTCATGCCAATCGGAGGGTGTTAAGTGATCCCTGCAAATTGCACAGACCCTGTGTAGGCAGAACACCCCCTCAAGAAGCCCTAAGCACTCATCCTTACAACACAGTGCTTATTTCTCATTGTTGCTTGTGCAAGAAAAGCAAGTGTCAAATTTGCACACACACCATTTTTTTCTTCTGCTATAGCTACACATGAAGAGAAGTTGCACAGCAAACAGGAACAAATTATATTCCATACTGGGCTGGGCATGCTAAGGTTATGGCCCACTGACAAAGCAGGGGTTTTCTTAATATCTGGAAAATTAGACCCAAATGCCTTAACTATGATAAAATTTCTTGAAAAATTCTACATGAAACATCAATTCAGATTACATGTATTTTGCCTACAGAGAAAAAAAACCAAACAATTTTACTGTTAAAATACTCAACATTCAGAAATTAATATATGTCTGAAGAGTATCTTGGATTGCTACAAGTATTAAACTGCTGTATATTGAACTATTCTGTAACTTCAAGCCCAGTGGTATAACTGGCATGCTAGAGTAATTGTTGGTGCTTTTCACAGTAAAAACCAGTTATTAGTATACCAAATTTACATGGTACTACAGGCCTGAAAAGACTGTGGAATGAGGAAGGGAAAGAATGAAGACTCTACATTTATTCAGGAAAAATATTCAGAATAATTTTCTAAGTGATGACTATCATAAAACATTAGTATTTGTTGAATCTTGTTTCCTGATATAAATTCTAGTAAGAAAATACACCTATAGGAAAGCAAAGACAACCCACAAAAAAAAAAAAAAAAAAAAAAAAAAAAAAAAAAAGCACAAAATCAAATCAAAAGCCTTACAGCCTCAGAACTGAAGTAACAATATGAAAATGAAAAGATAATATAAAGATCATTGGAGACTGGTAAATTTTCTCTTATATTTTCCAATCACTTATAAAACCCTATACACTTAGAAATAAAACACAAGTATCTCTAAACCAGAGCTATTAGGAGAGAACTCCATGAGTCTCATTCTTCTGATTGTGTGTGCAACTCTCTTTAATAGTAACACCTATTACCTTTTTTAATCTCAGGGAAGAATAAATTCCTACGTTCACTTAGTCAATCTTTTCCAAGATTCCACTGAACTTCATTAATTCAACAATTTGCAATGTGTGAATTTCCTCAGTGGTCAGGACAATAAATAACCATTGCAAAGCATTGTCAGTGTATTATTCCATAATTACTAATAAATCTGGTTTAGTGGAATTCATGTATTTGTTTTCTTTAACTGAACCATAAGTCTCTGATGCCCCAAAATTATGCAATGGTTCACTTTGATACTGCCTCACCCTAAAACTCCTGAAATTAAGTATCATAGCCTAATGATTTAAAAAAAAAATACATTTTTAAGTCTTAATCAGCTCTATAGTGTATCTAAACATTCTAAGTAGAGGTGAAAGCTTTTTTTTCCCCAAAATACTAATACAAAAAAACCCCTAGGCAACAGATTAGAGAAACTTCCTTCATGTGAAATGAAAATACATGCTGACAAAAATTTTGCCACAGGAGGTCAAGAAGTTATTTATTTTCTGTGAAGGTGGATTCATTCTGAGATCCAAACTATCTACACTCTACACTGCAGTAGCAAAATATCCCCATTTTTTTTTTCTGCAGTCACTATCAAAGAAGGATACACTATTTTTTTTGTCTTCCAAATACAAAGACAATTGTGAAAAAAGTTCAAAATGCTTCAAGAAGCAAATGTAGCACGGTACCGTATTCTAAAGATATCTCTGAAACAGTATTGTTGGACTCAGTGATATTTTGTAATGTTCATACATTTTTTATTGAATAAAGCAGCTTTGAAGCTTATCAGGCACTGCCCAACAAAATATTTAGTCAAAAAAAATTTATGAACTATTTAAACTTTGAGCAAGTAGCTCAATATTCTATTTTTCTAAAGAAAATTGTGAAGTATTTCATAGTTTTAATTCTCTTGCCAACTCTTGCTGGCATCCTGTACATTAAGAACAAAACAAAACAAAAACCCAAACAACAACAAAACCCAACAAAAAAAAAACCAAGCCCCACAAAACAAAAAAACAAGAAAATTAGTAACAAAAAATAATCATCAGGAAAAATATTCTCAGGCAAAAGAAATAAAGAAAAAAGAAGGCAAGGGAAGAAGAAAGAAAAGGAAGCCTGTAGATATGCTTGAAACAAGACTACAGCCTAAAGAAAATTCAGTATTGCATAGCATGGTCTAAGAATTCAGCTTTCAGCAAGCAGAAAAGGGAAAAAAGAAGCAGTTTGGTATTGACAGTTCCCATCAATGATAGTTAGTCATCCAGTACTATGTACATTATTATACACTGTAAGCCATTGAAAATCCTGTTTTCTTCAGTCTTAAATATAGTCTTAAAACAGGATTTTTAATCATCTAAACAAAACACTTCCTGGCACTTTGCTATTAAAATTACTCTGAACAACATACTGTAACTGAAGTCCTTTTAAAGTGTCCCTTAGAAATGAAAGTGCCATTCTGCTACATATCATTCACCAGAAACCAAAAATATCCACAATGCTGTATGTCTGGATCCACTGAGTGCAGCAACACCATTCCAAGTCAGGCTGTGACCACGAAATTCCAATAACTGAATGACACAGACCTCTTATACTTCATGTCTGGATAATCCAATGTTCTAGCTGGTAAAGCTTCGAAAGTGGTCGTAAACAAGCACCATGCTTAAAGGCCTCTATGCCCCTGCAGGGAGATCAGGTTTGGATTTTTCTCTTGTGTTTTTCTTTTCTCAATTACAAAAAAAAAAAAGCACTTCAGATTACACGCATACATTCACAGCTTACTACTGTGATCTCTCCCACTGCAGTCATGAAGAAAATCTGTAGTCCCATCTGAAGACAGACAGCTTTGATACTGCAAATTCTTGAGTAAATCTGAAAAGAGCCTTTTCTCTCCAGAGGCCTCAATGTTGTCAAATCATTTCTTTAGAAAAAAGCAAACAACCCACAGTATTTAGGTCTTCATCGCCTCTGCTGTGCATATACTGGGTAGGCTAGCGTGACATTGAGAGAGTCATTGTGCTGCACAAGTGATGTGTGTTGATAATGTAGCACCAGTTCTTTGAGTGAATTGTACAAGTTATATGGCTCTGCAAATCCATACCCAGTAGGTGTTTTGTTTATCACACAGTGCTTGACTTCTCCATCCACCCTAAAAAGGAAAAAAAAACAAACAGATTTTAAATTGTGAGTACAGCAAAATTAAGACAGAAAATTAGGTATTGGCAATAAATCTTAAGATGCTCTTCAGTACATAGAACTTCTCTCTGCTGCAGTGAGATAACAGTAAAAACCTGGGTTTAGTCAAAATTTGCCAATGTCATGCTTAGAGAGGCAGCAGATAGGCAGGACTTAGCTGCTGCACTGAAAGGAGTGTCCCCATGGTTTGGTATCCCTTCTGAGTGAAGCTCATCTATGAGAATGGCACAGGAGCTGTGTAGGAAATGGAGCAGCAAAAAGAATGGCCTCAGGACTTGTTGGCTGGCTTCTAAACCCAAAGGTCCAGTAGGAATCATGCATATAGCTACTCCCAGCTCAAGGCAGGCCCCCCAAATGTTGGTTACATCATTAAAAAATTAGAGTACGTACACAACAGAACAGGCATAGCAGCCTTGTTTGCTGCTCTCCCGAACAAGGAATGTTCCGTCTCGCTTTCCCCGCAGCAGATTTTCAGCTTGGCTTCTATTGATATTTCCAACATTCCATGTCCTCTCATCATGATGGGGCAAGTCCTCATCATCTTCTACCATTGAGTATTGGCTGATAAAATTGGGAAAAAAAAAATGTGTTTGTGAGAGCAAAATTCACTAATTAAGTTGTCTCCATTTCATATTACAAGGAAAACAAAAAGGCCAGTGGTTAGTCAGATGCCTCTCAGGTAAAACTAGGGATGTAAACCAAGTAATACTGCACCATTGAAACCACTGAATAAAATAAAAATACAAGCTCTGTTTCTTGTTTCTTCAAAGAACACATGTAAATCTGAAGAAGAATATAAAAAGATGCTGTCTAATTTTTCTGCATCTGCTGTTAGCACTCCAGTACTTCTAGCATTGCTCCCTATTTTGGTAAATAGTAAGTCCAACAAAATCAATACCCTCTGAGTCAGCTTCATTTCCAAAGATCAGAACACTTGGCCAGCAGAGAAAAACCATGCCATGTATCAACTACAGCTGCTGCTTGGAGAAGCTGTGAGCAGTTTTACAGATAGACAGATAAATTATTTATAGGGGAGATGGTTTTGTGGAAAGGGTGCAATAGCAGAGTGCTTTCTCTCCCTCTCCTTATAAACAGATTATGAGAAGAGTATATAAGGCCTTCTCTACCAAATCACCCACCAAGTATATAGCTGATTCAGAGTTACACTGAATCCTCTGAGCTAAAGCCCACAATGAAAAAAGTGGCATCCAATTCAACTGTGTGGCCATCACCTTGGTATTCCAAAGCTCCAGTGCTCCCCACTTTCCTAACAGCCTGCACTGGTGGGCCATGCCTGTTCTGCTCAATCAGTCTGTGTTTGGATAATACACTTATTCTCTCTATAATGGATTTTTAATCAATTTTCCTTGGTCTGAGAAAAGATGACTTCTCACTCATCCATGGTTCTGTCTTTGTGAAGACTATCAAAGTAGTCTACAAAACTCAGCAATCTCACACAGAATTCAGTTTTTCATAAAGAATGAATGAATGATCTCTCCAGATCCCTTATCCAATCCTACTTTTGATCTGTGTGATATTCAAATATATTCAGTAGTGGCTCTATTTCCAATATTTAGAGAGTGCGACTCCTGTTTTACATCCTGCTCATTATATTGTGTTGCATTTTTTTTCCTGCATTAAAACTTTATAAAAAGAGTCATATTCTGAAAATTTAACTTTTCAGCAGTTACCAGGATCATTGGCAAGGAGAGTCAAAGAGTGAGAGAAAAGTAAGATTTTTTTTAAAAGAGTTTCACTTACTATTTTGATGCTACACTAAACCCACAGTGTGGCACTATTCTTTGTCTACCCTTTAAGTGGTAGAGTCCTACTAGAAATAGGTGTCTATACATGTTAGCTTTCATCTCTGAATTGTGCTAAGACTGAGAAAATAACATGGCTTTAAAACATGTATGCCATTTTTATCTCCAACTTCTAAAACAGCAGATAAGCACAATTTCCAGGATAACAGTAAGAGATTCAATAAACCAAGACAAATTAAAATAGATGTGGACAAGGCTAGAATGTAAATCCATTGAAGAGTCATTGTCAGTCTGCTGCTTTAATTGTATAATCAAACAGGCAGCGTAAAAGGCATGTGCGAGAAACTACATAGGCAGAAAATGTTGATAAATATTACTGAGACAACTTTGATTTTCTATTTGTTCATTCTTCACTGTTACAAGCCTTCAGATACTATTTTGTGTCTTGCTTCTGTTAAAGTTTGGTCTATGTTCATATAACAAGTACTTTTTGCTATTTTTTCCAGGAATGAAATGAAATGCATCCAGTAGCCTAGCCCGTCAGAACCTACAGTAAGCTAAATTGCTTGAAATGACAAAATACTATCCTGCCATTTTCCAGAAAAATTAAATAGATCACAAAACAAGAGAAGGACCACTCCTTAGCATATACAAATTTATCACCTTCAGTGTGATATACTGATGTGGGTATCTCTACAGGAGATAACAACATGGTATCAACAGCTGAAATTTGGAAAAAGATTGCTCATGCCTAAGAGACCTTCTGTACAGTTTATCCATTCAAATAACATCTCTCTAAGATACTCGTACCATCTCATGAACTTAATATTGCTCATGAGAATAACGATACGGGTTACACTTTAGTGCTTTGCTACAGTAACTTGATTATACACTTCCCTGAAAAACAGAGTAGGGGATGAGACAGCACCCCTTCCAGTGCTTGCATTATGTAGGCTGTCACGTCTTAACAGTGTGCACTGTTACTGCAGACCTAGGCTTAAGATTTCCACTGTGTGGTCCAAGAATTAAAGATGCTTTATCTCACTTTTGTGTAAGATGATTTGAAACACCAGAAAGATTTACATATCTCAATACTTACTCTTCTGCATTTTCGTTTCCAAGCCATTCATTTAGCTTCTTTTGCCGAACACCTTTTTGAGTCAGCCACCTGGACAATAATTGCAAATAAAATAATTGTTTCAGTCACAAAAGTTGAATAACATTCAAACAAACAAACAAACAAACAAAAAACAAACCCAAACAAAACAACAAACCAAAACTTAAAAGAAAATTTAGTAATTTGTGATACTCACATCAAGTACTGATCTCTTGTCTTCCTCAGCTGTATTAGGTCTGGCTTAATGCTGTTCATACGCTTGTCTATCTCTCTATATTCAGCTGCTTGCTTCTTCAAATCCTCTTCTAATCTACGCCTGCTGTCCACAATTTCACTTATCCGAGACTTGAGTTTTTCAAAGTTGTGCATAATTCTGGATGGAATGATATGGCAGGTTAAACTCTGATCTCCTCTTCATAACTATATAATCTGATATTTAGATGTGTACACACTTAGAAGAACAGATTACTTCTCTAGACATAGCTATATACTTTGCAAGTTCACATTTCCCCTATTAGAGGTTCCTTTGTTTATAACCGAACAACTTTAACCTTGTCATCTTGCTTCAGTTTCAGGCAGACCTATAGTCAGCACTGTTCATTTTTTCAGAAATCATACAATTTGATATGCAAAACCAAATACTGACCTTTGTATTTCTTTTTCATTTCCTTCCCGTTTAAATTTTTCAATATACTCCTTACTGTATCTTTCTTGTGTTTGGCACTGCTCTTCAAATATTTTTATTGTTTCATTAAATGCCTCAATAGCTGTTCTTTTCATTTGAATTTCCTGAAAATAAAGCAAATGTTATTACAGTTGATATCAGACAAAGGGGAAAATTTATTGGCTTCTATCACAGAAACACTTCAACATATTGTAAAACAAGACTTCAATATCCCTTTACCAAAAAGGCATTATGCAAAGCCTTATAGCACAGATACAATAGGCTTGTGCAAAAAGCTACCACAATCAGCTTTCCATAATGAGGCTTATCAAAAAAGTTGAACTGCTAGAACAAGAACCAGTTGAAATCTCTGCTTTGTATAAATACTTTTTATTGTGATGCTTATAGTCTTATAGCAGTGCCCTTTGCCCTTTGTACCAACTAAAGTTTTTAGAGGTGGATATGACTTTCTGAAAAAAGGGTGGAAGATACAGGACTGGACAGGCCTCAGGAGGGTCATCTGGCCTATACTAACACTACATAACTAGTTGACAGCCAAGTCTTAAACGATTCAAGTTCAAGTTTCCAGCAGTTCTCCACTTCTCTTCAATTATTTTTAGGTGTTTTTCCCACACATTTTAAGAAGCAGTCTTGATTTTGGGTCTGTAAGACCACACTAGCTCATTGCCACTTCAAGACATGGCTAATAAGTGATTAAGTTGAAAGGACAGAGGCAGCTTTTCATTCCTGCACCATTTCCACACACGTCATCTCTCCATCCTGCACAAGTAAGCCACACCTTTCAAAAATCAGGAAAAAATGCAATGCTTCCTTGCAAACATGCCTTGAAAATCATAACTCAGCTTGATGAGGTCAGTATGCAGAAGTGCTGCTAAATCAAGAGTTATGTACTTGCTCTGGCTGGAGTTGTCAGACTGAACAGGGGATGGCTATTCAAACACAAGTAAGCAATTGTACTATTCAAAGCAAGTACATCAGGGCAATGGCAGTGGTGGCATAAAAGGAGTACGAAGATGGCAGTATGAATTCACAATAATATCTTCAAAATCTACGAAGTCTTCCACTCTCCCTTTGGTTCAAATCTAGCTCACCTGAGATGTTCTTGTGTAGTCTTCATAGAGTCTGTCATATTCTCTGCTTTTCTCCTGGAACTGAGTATTATATTCATGTAATTTCTTTCCCACTGCTTCAATGCTATCCTCTTTTACAACTTGATCCTGCAATGACAAGCAAAAGGAAAGACATTCCATAATGAAACAATTACACTGCACAGATTTTCCAGATACAACTGCTTAAATATGCTGCATAATTACATGGAAATGTGATTCCTCTTTCTTCAATAGAGAGATATAATACTAAATGCATAATATGCAAATGAGAAATTAATGACAAAAAGAAATTTTGCCTTGCAAGTGTTTAGCTTTATACTAAAAATTATACATTTCACCACTGAGTAGGATATTTATTAAGTTGTTTATTTCTTAATAATGTATCTGTGGCACTTAAATTTTCAAATATTCACATGTAAAGTGTGGAGTTGTTTTCAAACAAAAATATCATGTTTTATACCCACTTTATTTTTCCAAACATTAACAGAGCTGAAGCTCTTCATGATAACTGAGTTCTCAGTCACCACTAATTTCTCTGTATTGGAGTGAAACACAAGCAAAATAGACTAAATTACCTGCTGGTACTTAGATACTGGATACAGTAATTTTACATCCAGTTTAGGATTATACTGGGCTAGAGATTCATTCCGGTAGTGGTTTATTAGCTCGACCACAGAGTTGAAAGTTAATGGGTCAGAAAAACCGTATTTTCCATCTCGATGAAAAATTTTGATTAATTTGTTATTTCCTCCTTTCCTGCAAATAAAGTATATTGAAAAGTTAGATACAGTTGAAATACTATTTCCTAAAGCACACTATATGTTAAATGCATTTTACTATCAAGTATTACAGACCTAGTATAACTAATCTTACCTTAGTGTAAGTGTGTAGTCTCCATGCATTTTGGTTGAAGCATCTCGTACCAAAAAGGTACCATCAGCAGTGTCTCGAAGCTTCTCATTTACTTCTTCTCTAAAATGAAAGCAAAAGTAACCAATCATTTCACATGTTTCCTCTCTTGCTGTACTCTAAATTCTTCAGTTTTAAAATAGGTGGGCTTTAGAAGCCTTCTAAATCTCCATATTAATAAATACAATTATTCAATAGTTTATTTAAAATTGCTGGAGAACAAGTGGGATATAAAAATGGCATACTCTGTCCTATCACTGCTGGACAAAATTATTATTCATGCAAAGATCCTTCTGCTTGTTCATACAAGCCTGTACAATTGGAGCAGCCTAATGTACCTATATATAGTACAGTTAAAAATATTGCTAATATATGGCACTTGTTAATCTGATTTGTTAACTATTATGCCTACAGTTGAGGTTTTGGATGAAAGACAAGAAGAAAATATTTATTTCTTAGTGCTGTCCTTTCATGCTAGCATTTCATACAGCTATCTTAGAGTAACAGAACCGTCATTTTGCATACTACATTCTAACTGACTGCCAGTAACTTTTTAGTCATGTTTGGAACCAAACCAGCTGTAATGTGTTTGTTTTGGAAAATACCCTAAAAATGGCTCTTACAACTGTAAACTTTTTGCACTTGAAGGATAATACACATACACAGAATAGCACAGCAAGAACATAAAGCCAAACATAAGAAATATATGTCTTAAGCTTATTTACCTTGAGATATCTCCCCAGTACCATTCAGCGTCTTGTAATGACATGTTGTTATTCATGCTATTGTTAGTTACGGTATTAGGTTTCGGTGGCTTAGGAGGCAGTGCTGCAAATGAAAGGAGGAAAAAAAGTTGATGATAACTCACTGAAAACATGACCATATATTCTTTGAAATCACACATTATCACATGGATTCTATGATTCTATGAATAAGGAAAAAAAGGGACTGGTGTCCATCACTAATAGTCTTTTAAAAGACATTAGAAGAATCATGGTATTGTACTGAAAACAAAGTAACTCAAAATAAAACTGTACTGTTTCAAAAAATTATGTTACTCTTATAATAATGTATTTGATGCAAAATGTAACACTAGACTCATCTTCTCCCCCTGTGAAGAAAGCATTTGATAAAAAAATCCCTGAAGTTTGTTTTTACCTTCTTCCATTACCTTCAGGTGAACAGAAATAATAAAACATGCCAAAATTTTTTATCCTTCTATGTAATCATCTTAGAGGAATTTTGTTACTGCCTTACCTAGGAGCTGAGTAATAAAAAATGGAAACCCACAGCAATATTGTATATTTAAAAAAAGAATTGGGCTTTTGTGATCCTCAGCATTCTGTGCAATGATTTGCAAAAAAACGCCCCAAACCCAACAGTTTTAAGAAATCCATCTGTGACCCAAATAGCTCCTGTGTTAATCTTAGTATTCTACAGAATAAATTGTGCTCCAAATGCCAGGGCTGATTAAAAACCACATCTCCCTTTTCTCAATGTCAAAGCTGTATACGTATACCAGTGGGTGCCAGAGAAGATACTGCAGCACTGACTTAGTAACAAGGGGGACAACAGGAATCAGGATTAAAAATCAACTCAGTTCTTTCAGTTCTCCAGTAAGTACATTATTCCTGTCCTGTATAATATGACTAGACTCAAAAGACAGTGTTTTAAAGTTGTAATGAATATCAGGATAGCATAATATTTTCTTACATGAAAAAATGATGCTGTAAAAGGTATTCAATTAAAATTGATAGATTTTAAAAATGTTTTTCCTTAATCCAAACTAATGATTTGTAATCACTATTTCAGGAAATAGGAGTGTTACTACAGCATCTTCTTTCAGGCACAGTGTGGAACAGAGATGGCAAAAATAATAATAAAAGGAATACAATTTTTGTATGATATAAAGCAGGACTAGAACTACATCTGACATAATAATATCAAAACAGAAACAGGTCAATTCATTAAAAAGTCAATTAAGTAAGCAGACAGGTATATGTTACAATTCTAATTACTACAACCATGCACTAAACCACAATCTCATTCTAATTTACAAAAACAGAGAAAACTATTTGCATCAATAACAAAATAACAAAATCCTCCGTATTCAGTAAGGATTTTTCAGCAGCTTTTGCAAAGATTAAAATTAATTAAGTCTTCTCTAATAAGACTGCAGTTTTACCTGGTGGATCCATTTCTATGTAAAACATCAAGTCTGTGCCACAACTTATATCTGTCTTAGGATAGTCTATATCCAGTTCTTCCATATTCCAAACAGTATTGTACATTTGTATGAGTTTCACTGAGTAAGCTCAGATACAAGAAAAGAGTCAGGTTCTCTTTGTAATGGTGTCTTGGAATTCATTTTAAAACCTATAAGGGGCTGCACTGTAACCTATTACATCATAATCCTCAGCCAATCATGTCAAAATAATGTCACCAAACCACTCCTGCTTCCTCATTTTGCTCTACATTAATCTTAAAACAATTTCAATTTTGGAAAGAATCTACATTTAGCAGAACTGCAGTATAAACCTTGGTATTACACAAAAAAGGAGCGAGTGGGCTCTCCTCGCCTGTGTTCCCAGCTCATTTTCCTGACTTAGCAGCATGGTACAGTCCAATTCTGGCAGGATGACAAAAGGCTGATATGCTGCAGCACGTAGCTCTTAGACACACACACACACACAACACATGCACACTCACACCAGGGCAGCTCCCTTTAGAAATGGGTCAGTCACATCTCAGTTGCATTCTCCTGCTTGGATGCCTGAAGTTTACCATTCAAACAGCTCTAAAGGGATTCTAGACCTACGGTACATATTAAAGATGCAGAAGGGAAAATAGCATGACTCTGTGTATATCCATTACACATTCATTTTAGACAAACATACACACAGAGCCATATAAATCCACATAATGAAACAAAGATTTGTTTTTAAACTGTGCAGATTTCTATTATTTGAATGACCATACAGGTCTGATAGGGTAGATATTATTATATAAAATGTGCTTACTACAGACATGTCTTCCTCTCTTATCATTATGTAATAAAACACAGTTCAAATCTATCTAGATTAACTGATTTTGAAATCTAAAAACCAAATATTGCAATCTTATCAGATTCCCTGAAAACATGGAAGAAAGTCAAAACTGAGCAAGATCTGAAAAGTGGTTTTGCTGTGTGTCAGGATACAACAGGATTTAGTCTGCGTTTTCACACAGCTTGTCTACCTTATTCTCATTGAGATATTTATCCAGTTAATTGTTTTTAACAGCAAGAGTCCCCTGACAGTGTCTCTTTCATCACTTGACTCGATGTCATCAATATCCTCTTACATTTAGAAATATTCCATCTTAACTCCACTTATCAGTTATTGTGACTCTCTCACACTTCTTGGAATAAACAAGCAGAGTAGACTATTAACTGCAGAGCAGAATGCTATGTAATGTGAATGTTTTATACTTGCTATAATCCATGGGGGGAGAAAACCAGAGACCAAAAATAACCACAACAAAGACTAGCTGTAGTAACTATCTGTGCCTGCATCATTAGAAATTCTGGAGCAGCTGAAATGTACTCTATCTTACAAACACTCATTAAAAAATTAACACCATTTATATTCTTCCCAAATATTTCACATTAATGCATGCCTTCTCTCCTCCTGCCCCCCACCATCTGTGCCCCTCACCAGACTACCCCTTTCAGACAAGCCTCAACATATAAGAGCATATCTGGAGTACCAGAATACAAAAAGATGCATACTAGTTTGCTTCATATATTAAGAAGCTTAAATTCATTCTGAAGTAGACTCTCCTCTGTTTAGGTAGACATGCTCCAAAGATTCCTTTCATTTCCATAATGAAACAGGATACTTAAAATCATCCGAGACACAAGTCTAAACACTGAACTTGGAAGTTTAGCCCACCTGCTACCCAAACAGTTGAGTTGCCAAGGTAATTATTTAAATCAAGTTACAATGATTTCCTAAAAAGACTACATGGCTGCATTTAGGTCTCATGTGCAATCAGTAAATTTTTTTAACCCATTGAATAAAGACTTTCAGGAAAAATTACTTCACTAGGGTTTCACTGCTGGCCAAATTTAGGACTGAACAAACTTGTATAATCAGGTTAGTGCTCAGCTCAGACTAGCCTCGCCGGCAGGCAAGAAAAGACAAGAGGCAGATAAGCTATTCCCCATTGCATACATAACCTGGAGTGGTACTGAAGTACTTCAATTCATGTATTTTAAGATCATTAAAGCTCTACCTGGCAATTAGTACGATACTTCCAAGATGATGAAGAAAACATATACAGAAATTCAAAATCACTTACTTTGTAAATTATGCATCGCAAACGATCACCCTTGTAATACAGACAGCAAACACAATCCGGTATTGGTTTCCTTTTATAAAAATCTTGCTTATAAAAAACCAACCCAAAACCGCCTTTTACTATGAAGCTCTTCTGAAGCAATGAAGAAAAAAATTTCTAAAACAGAGACTGCTCTGCTTTCCAACCAATGTTCCATAAAAATCCCTAAAAGAGCTGTAACGTGCAGTGAGAAAATGCAAGCCTTCCCGCTCTTCTTAACTGCTTAGAGCTCTGTGCTGTGCAGAAGGTATCCACTTACTCTGGCTCATCATTAAAAAGTGAACCTGACTTCAGTACTGTTAAAAAAAAAAGAAACCACCACCCTCAGTAGCTTGCACGTCTCTCTCAGATAAAGATCTCAGTTTCATGATTAACTTGGGCAGGTTCAAATATTTGCTGAGCCAAGGATTTCAGGTGGGGGAAGGGACCCAGATTCAAAGTAAAAGTTGTCATCAGCTAACAAATGGCCAATGCAGGGCTAACTTTCTCATTTTAGCTAAGTAAATGAGAAGACGATTGTAAGAGGTCTTAAAATAGTCTCTATCACTGGCTGCTGCATGTAGTATTGAACATGAAAAAAGCACCACGAACAGCCAAATACAGGAAGTGGTTAACTACAAAAAATAAAAAGAGAATAAAAATTTTCCTTGAAAAGAGCTGTATCTCTCAGAGTAGCACCATGCAAGCAACATAGCATGCTTGCAGCACAGCATCACCTCCTGCACACTCATGCCGGATCACAAATACAGGTCCTGCATAGTTCCTTAGACTGACGCAGTGAAGCTTTTTATCCATTTCCTAGAAACCAAAAATATTAGATAAAACACCTGTCTGTGTCCATGGTATTTTCCACTAGGTCAGGATTGCTCATTTCTTGGGCAGGCAGACAGGAAGAGGGAGAGCTTTAGGTCAAATTTATTTTCCTCTCCTTACTGTTTGACGGAGACCAAACTTGCTAAAGGAACACAGCAGCAACTGAAGAGCCTGTTCCTCTGTGCCTACTAATGTTACCTTCTTTGACAGCTAAACTGCTATGAGGAAATAAATTCAAACTGAAAGAAGAAGCAGACACATTCAGAGAAACAGAGAAGAGTATTATTTTCCTCCCACTTGCTGGAAACAGTGAGAATTTCTCATAGCTATGCTGTTTGAGATCTGCTTACTGTTCCTTACAGCAGGCAAATAGCATCAAGAAGTTATTGCCTCACTAATACTTTGCCTACCAAAATCCTCTTATGCCACAAAACACCACTTGTGCCTAATAATGAAATCCCAACTATCTGCAGTACATTTTTTATGCTTTGCAGGTTATTAGCTTCATCTATAACAACTCTTTGCTTCTGTAGTTTTAGCCTTTGCCTAGTTGAACAATTGTCCCTTCCAAATATAATTTAAAGCAGCAGAGTTGTAAAGGTACAGCCTACTTCAAGAGGAGATGGAAACCTGTGTTTCCGAACTAATCCAACTTTGGACCGTAGCTGATATACCTGTTTAAAATTACAGATGAGGTTGAGGACACTTCTTGGTTTATAGGGTCACAATACAGAAGTATAATCTCAAGAGAGAAAAGACAGTCCAAACAAGGTTCACTGAATTTTTTAATTTTTTTCAAAAAGCATAGGCATCCAGACAGCAATAATGAGTTTCTAATGATCCTGCAGAGGGGAATCAAGTGTCTTGTCAGAAAAAGATACTGGGATGCACACACTTGTATTTTCAAGTATTGTTCTGTTTTCTTATTTAAATTTCAAAACCTTGAGTGGTGCCCATTTAATCTGCTATTACTTGCAGTCAGTGTTCTCCTATCAAGATAGCATATTTTTTTCTAAAAAATTATGTCTGAAGCAGGAAAAGAAATCATCAGACTTGACATGTTTTCATGTGTGTTACACATAATTACATACAAAGACACACACGCATACACACATATCAATTTCTAAAGAACTTTAAAAGCATTGCACATATTGTTTCGCTTTTACCAAATACTTCCAATTAGGTATTAACAAACAAACCTCAGGTTAGTGTCAAAACTTAAACCAAGAACACAGCCTTCCCAAGTACGATGGCTAACCCAGCATTTTTCTTTTCGCTGTGTCCGGGATAAATCGTGCTGTTTATTAGCTTACAAGGGGAGCCCTCTGCTGGGTGAGCCAAGGACGCACAACACCCTTCCTTGCCGCGTATTCGCGCTCCCTGCGACACCCTGCCTTTGGCGTGCTCCGAACCACCTCAGGCGCTGCTAAACGCCAGCCAAGACTCTGACAGGAAGCAGAAAAGTCCTGACAAGGGACAGCATTCCTACACGTTAGTTTATATTCCCAGGACACCACTACCGACAGGACTATGGTCTCAGCAAGACCCCTGTAGAAGTTCAGGAGAGTTTTGAATCCAATACCAAGAGAAACCGGATCAGCCTTTACACTGCCCTCATCTGGTTATTTTGAGACCCACCTTAGGTAGAATTTTCTGCACCTTGGTGATAGTGCCATGACTTTTCAACCCGACAAGTGAGCACTTACATGTAAGACAGTCCTATTATCTCACTTGTTCTTACCTGTGATCCCCTGAGTAGTAAAACCTATGTCTTCAGGCTTAAAACTGCAATATTTCACAGTCCAAGCCATTATTTACAATGGTACAAAGTACAGGCCTGAGAAACAGGGATAAACTATGATAGCCAGCCACGACAAAGCATCTCAGCTTGAGTAAGCGCACAGACTATTAGAGGCTTTGATTCATCCATACAACAAAGCAGCTCTTTCCTGCCTCTGCAGTTCCTCTTCCTCCGCTCTTCACCACCAATGCTACCAGCTCCCCAAACCCTGATGCTCTCTCACCACATCCATCTTCCTCTTTGCCTTAATAACACAGACTTTAATCTCACACACCCAAAAGCCCCTCTGCAATCTTTGACACCTCCCCAGTCCCAATAAAGGAGCCTTATTTCTCTGAGCTCTCCACCCCAAATCACCTCCCAGTTTTACCAACACTCTGCCTTTCTCGCTGTTTGACCCACCTTCACAGCTACTAACGCCAACTTTACCGTGCTGCCACAAGCGCCCACCAGGCCCTACAGATTGCTCTGGGATCTGCATCCAGCACAGGCCTCCTCCAGACAGGAAAGGTAGGAACCTTTATGATCCTTGACAATCAACTGAAAAAAAAAACCCTATTTTCTATACCTATAAATACTGCCTATCTTTCAATATATACCTTCACAAATCTGTATGATGTATGAGACTGTGAGAAAAGCCACTTGATTTCCTTCTGCAGGATAAGCAATATGGTTTGCTAAAATGTGTCACGATTAAGATATTTTCTTCTAATAGCACTGTTTTGAATAGCATGTTTGGAGACTTGCACTTTGTTCCTGACTGAAAAATCAGCATTACTCTTTCAGTTGAAGCCTGTGCAGCTATACATCAAGTTGAGGTGTTCAAACTGGATGTCAACTCACCTGGCTTGCCCACTAACACAATCTTCTGGGTCTCCTACTGATAAACTTGAAGAATGAGACAGGAATCAGAAAACTGATTTAGCTTTCTCCAGCCTTATTTCTCCTGCAACATTACTTTGTCTGCACCTGCTACGCAAGAATCTACAATTCCATTATACCTTTGTGTAGGACTAAGCACTATTCTAATTCACAAACTAAAATTCGTATTTTTCTGATGAACTTTATGGCAGAGGAAAAAAAAACCAATCCCATTGTTCTCAAATTAAGTAATGGTCTAGGTGTAAATTACTCTTTTTGCACTATGGTGTGAAAAGTATAATTTTAACTATAAGATGTACAATTAAAGATGCCCAATTTAAGATACTAATTTTAGGATATAATATCTTTCCAGTTGCTGACTTTCTATTGTTTTCAAGCAAGACAGATAATTAGTGGGTGATTCGGTAGGAAAAAAACCCCACTGTTGTGCAAAGATCTCCTCCCTACTCAGATCGTTATCTCCAATGCTACATTTGATTTATCTAAATACTGCATAAGGTACCACTAAAACTTCATGCACAACTTGTTATAGACAGAATGTTCACAACAGAAAGAAAAAAGGAGGAAGCCATCATTCTAGCCCCTGGGAAAAAAAGAAGAAACCTGGCAGCACTGGCTTCCCTGTTATCACTTAGTTGTCATGACATCATTTTCAACACATAAAATTCCTTCTGCTTAAAACCTCTTAACTTCTCCACTTGTAAAATTCTATGAAGATTGTCATTCTCAAACACATACATGACAAATAAGGTCTATTTTACTTGAATCCTCCTTTTATTACAATGTCTCTAAACTATCTTTATGGGAAAACAAGCCACTGCAAGCAATAATCTTAAAGATGACAATTCTGAAAAACACATCGTAGAGTCTTCCAGGAGACCTATAAAAACAGACCACTTCAGATGGTCAGGTCAATGAATGATTTTGGTGTGGAAAATGGGCTCATGTCCTACTCCTGCAAATTTACAGAATGTTATATGAAGATTCAACTTTTGAAAATTATGCAAAAACTTTAAAGGCCTAAAAGCAGAGGCCAGCTAACCATAGACTACAAAGCCTGAAAATTTGTACTTGAACATTTTTCATCATATTAATAGATATGCAAATACTGTTCTAAAAAGCATTACTCTAGACAGACTGGGCTTTGAAACACAGAGGTAAGTTCTAATTTTGTAACAGATCACAGATGAAACAGATACAAAATGAAGTACTGCATTGTGAAATATTAATGTGGAAGTAATATTAAAAACAGTCAGATACTTATTATAATTATTAATGTAGAGTCAAACTTGATGGATACAGTATTTTGTCAATCATCCCAATAACACTCCCACAAAATCACTAGACTCCTTGTCCTCATTAGTAGTTCTAACATCAACATCTTTCACTTTTATACTTTCCTTACATGAAACAACTCATTCAACCAAGTGATCTCTTCAAAGCAACTTGAAAAATTCTGACTTTAAAACTAATAAATCGACCTTACCTTTGTAACGTTCCAATCACTGCCTCTAGACATGTATATTTACATTCTTTAAACTATTTGCAAATATATAGCTATGAAAATTATTTTAGTGTTAGAGTATCCGGGGATTTAATATCTACTTTACTTTTTAAGACTTGTGTGACAAAGAAAGTAATTCTTTAATAATTTTTAATAAATATTTAGCAGCTATTTGCTGCTTCTTAGTAAAACAGGACAGTCATTTAAAAGTTTGGACTCTGCCAGTTATGAAGCATAAGGAAGAAAAATACACCTTGATTCCTGAAATGCCGGCTTAACTATTTTGACAAAATGTTACAAAACCAAATAGGTGCAAACTAGTTGAAAACAGCCGTGCACTACATGTTAGGGGAAGTTTCCCACCTACCAGAGCTGTCAAAATTAGAAAAGCCTTTCAACCAAAGCCAGTGGAGAAAAAAATTGTAGCTATTTAAAGTTAATCGTCATTAGCTGAAGAAGGAGATTATACAATGTGCCTACCTGACATACAGGAAATAAAGCATTTTTCTGCTGCCAAGTTCTTGCTCTTCAAATCTTAAGCAGCTCTACAAATATTACTGCCATGAACTTTACTTTGTACTTTGAACAGAGGTAGGAAAGCTACAGGCTGTCCAATGTTCTGTTCACCATCACCCTATCCTCTGTTCAGATATTCTGTTAATAAGCTGTGAAATTAACTGCTCTCAGCTAACATGTAAAGTTTCTTGTCTTAATATTTTGTGCACAATTAGCAACTGTGCCTTGCCTCTGCCAAATACTTGATGTAAACCTAGCAATTTTGCATAAATTAGAAATGGGCTTTACTTGTGTTGACTAAATTAGATGCTAACTTACAGAATCAATACAAGTGTGATCTAACTTTCCTGAGAGGGCTTTTAATACTTTTTCATTATTTATACTGGTATCAATAAATAAGTCTTTTGAGTACAAATATTTAAAAATACGTCTATGTAAGTAAATGGGGAAATTTTAATTTCTTCCAATGTCTCTATGGGGTATGGTACTTCTAAGAAAATTTGGCCAGGAGTAAATGAGTGTTCAGTAAGATCTCCAGAATTAACCCCTCCACGATTATATGATAGGCATTCTATTGGTTTATAGGTGTTACATGCTCACAAACTCCTATTCACTGTTTACTAAAAGAGAAATGAAAATCCTAAGGCTGTACAAACTATGGGTACTAAAATGGTTTTAATGAAGAAGACAGTTTCTTATGAAACAAACATTGTACATCACATAAAAAGACAAAAGACTTCTACTTCTGTAGTTGTGCACTTTGCTTTGCATTAATGTTGATTAAAAAATAAAGGAAATCTACTGTCCTTACATTGAGTTTTATCATTTAAGAAAACAATGGTATGTAACTTTTTAAATTAAAAATATTTTTACCTGGTACAGGCTGTTTCTCATTCCATTCACTTGTGATTAAAACCTCTAGGATTTTTATGTGGTGTTCTGTATTATCAGAGCTGCAAGAGATGGATTAGGCAGTAAGAACTAGGAGAAACAAATTTACTTTAGAATCATTCAAGAAACATTGGAAAAATTTGCCACAATGGCCTAACATCAGAAGTAATGTCAGAAAACTACTTAATTCAACTTACTTTTGTATACAACTAACCCATATTTACAATACAAAATATGTTAAAGATGACCCATATACCTTGCTGTCTGGAACTTGAAAAGCAGAGGGCTGAAAATTTCAGCCAGAGACCTTGCATTCAACAGATTTTTGCTGGAGGCTTGACAAACTCTGAGGAAATGTTTTAGCAAATACTGAAGTGTGAGCCAATACTGGGGAGGTATATTTGGAGATCTGATGAGTTTCTTCAGCAACTGAGCGTATTCCTCTGAGCTCTGCACTTCTGCAAGCAAACAGATAAAAGGCTCTTGAAACCAGCACAGGAACATTCAAGTAAAATGAAACATCATGAAAAAGGAACAATCAAGTAAAAGCATCAATATTATAGAAAAAAAAATCTGTCCTTCATAAGAGCTGTAAGATTTCTTTCTTCTTTTAAAAAAGTGAAATGCTCAGGGAAGAGTGAAGAATAAGTACTTAAAAGTCAAATGGAAACAGATATGCATTTTGGTAAAAACCACAACGTGTTCAGAGTGTACTGGTAGGAGTCTGTCTTGTGTTTAGCGTTACACATGATTGGGTAATTCTGAGATGCACTAGATAAGTCTCACAGGTGCTGTTCTAACTTTGAAGGTTACCAGTAACAATATCCTGTCCTGAGATATATAACAGAATACTTGGCCCATGTGCTGAAAGCCTATAATCTATACGTGTTTAAAATGACCAGTGTAGATAATGAATCTTACATGCATGTATTTCTCACTTCATAATCTGCAACTCCCAATGTAACACAGCACTCCATGACCTCTAATACATTTACTTTGTCAGCATTGATAAAAAGTTAAAAATTAGCTTTCTGCATACAGATAAGTCCTTGATTTTTCCCCCCAGTTCTGTAGTATTTCTGCTTACTAAAATGAAGAGAACTGTGTTATCCCTTATATTTTCCATTATATTTACCTAAATAAGTAACCAAATAATGCAGACTATCTAGTTCTGAACCGAAACAGCTTTCACCAAAAGTGGTGAAGCAATTATGTTTTCTGAGATGCTCCCAGGTTGTGTAGAATCTTCCCTGTTCTGTGAGTGACAGCTGGACCACCAGATAGTCAGAATTCTAATACAAGCTTTTTTGTCTGACATTTGAAATAATGTGATAACCATACCTTGAGCTACAGAAATCATATCACTGTGAACCATTGCTGGAATGATGGGATTTGGTAGGTCCAGGATATACCTCTTGAGAGCATCCGATAAAGTCTGCGCATCCAGTGTCTCTAAATCTAACGAAGATGCATCTAAAGGGAAAGAGCAATATACTTTTCAGACTTCAGAAACTGCAAAAGCTCATTATATTAGGCTTCATAACAAGCCAAAACTGCTAACCTACATCTGGTTTATGGGGAACAACTCATAAGAAAGAATGTAAGACACAAAGAAACATCTTTGAGACAAAGAACATACAGACCTTTGGCATGTGATGAACTGAATGGCTTCCACAGCTGTGTGTAGCCTTCTGTCACATACAGTTCAGGACTGAACACAGAGTAACAGTAGTGACTTGCTGCTTGTTAGCAATGTAACAAAACATCAGAATATTTGTAACGGGTCTCTGTTTTATGTGTAAATATTTTGTGTAACAAGTAAGTATTAATCAAAGGTTTGGCCAAATGCCGCTTCTCTACTTGTAGCTACTTCTGCTGTGACAGAAATTTTGATTAACAACTTGGGGCTCCAAGTCTGTAAATATTTATGTTAGTAAGTCGAAAAAAACATACACGTGCAGAACTGTGTGCTTCGTGTTTTATGCAGCTGTTAGGATTTATCTTGTAAAACCTGATACCCTTCCAGGATAGTTATGACTTGGGATAAGGTTTGGGAGTGTCACATAAAGGACTACTTGGTTAGCGTTCAAGCAAGGAATGTCATCAACAAAAATAAAAATAGGAAAATACAGAAATCCTTACTTAGTGGGAGCAAGATTAGGGTTCATCCTGAAACATGAAACTCTGGCACAGTAAAGTCATAAGTGTATACAAAAAGATCCATATTTGGTACAAGAATTTAGAGGCACTAATGCTGATCTACCTTCTATGCTAGCCATGTCCTCTGTAAAATAACTCCTGAGTTCATTTGGTCAATTTAAACCAAAGCAAACAGAGAGGTAGAGGAAATCAGATATGTGGTGTGCCTACAAATACTGTGAAGTAAGGCAACCAAGAGGGGGTAGTGAGAAACTTAGTGTTCCTTCACCTCCTGTTTTTCCCAAAGAAAAGCTTACAGTATAAGCTCAAATCTTATCAGAGATCAAAGACTCTGCATGAGAGAAAAAAAAAAGCATCACGAATGTCTCAGACGACCAAAATCTCACAGTGGGGGAATGAATTCTACAAGAGCAATTATGTGTCAGAGCATCCAACCACAAATTCTTCAGAAATAGTTTGTATTAGTGTTGTTGCTCACTGGATGTTTTTTGTTTCATAAGTCAAGTTAAATCATGCTTCTTCCATGTTGACCATTTCTCTGAAGTATATCCCAAATTATTATAATGAGTACATGAATAAGAATAAACTTACTCTGCAAATCTTTGGGTGTACTGACATAAACAGACCTGACCTCTTCTATCTGTTGAGCTGGCCAGATTCAAGTCAACTTCGATTTTAGAGGTAAATGGCACTGTGTTGATGCTAACAGTTATCCAATTAATACGGAAAGCATTCTGACCATTAGCAGAACAGAACACATTAACCCAAGTTCACAGCTTTGAGACCAAAGCTGATATTGCTCTCTGAATTAGCATTCTGCTAATATAAAGAGAGCACGCAGAGATACCTGTCTATATCCACGTACCTGGATACCCACTGCAGTAGCTTTGTCCTAGAAGATTCTGATCCCTTCTTATAGATAACTTGGAAAGATACACTGTTACTAAAGGGTAAAGTCCTGTTTCAGTTTCTCAAACAAAACTACATTTTAACTAAGAATACATGTAAACCACAGGTTTTTGATCTCAGGGGATAGATGAACTTTTCATAAAAGTACATCTCAGTTTAGAAACTTAAGGAAGGATTCAGATAAGTAAGGAGATACATTCCTATTGGTGCCAGGGAAAATCTGGATTTATCTGGACTGAAAAATACAATTACAATACTAAAAATATGGTTGCTAGTGTGAGGCTGCTAGCACCACATGCATGTCTCCTCTCCCTGTTTGTACACATATACTTCTTCACTGCTATCACAATCAGCAGAGGACAGGATGCTCTTTTTTTTTGAATGCACAAACAACTCATAGTATCTTCTTTTAATAATTTTGTTAATATTTGCCATTATTAAAAAAATGAGGAGACTAATTCACAATTCGAGTTTGCTTGCTTTGTCCCTTTGGCAATAAGGCATGTAACCAGTTTCATTTTCTACCTCTTGTATTTTTCTGCTTTTTGAAGCAAGTGAAAGCTCATATAACACATTACACCCAGCTTGCCAAGTTGTGGTCAAGCGCTCCTCCTACAATAGCTCCTGATCTCTCACACAGCAACGGAGTGCTGCCCTGCCAGTATATTCCGGCCTGAGCAGAAGTAAAGAGTACCAAAAAGAAAAGGAAATATATATTCAGGAAATTTGAATAAGCATGTGGTGTCATTGTGTTTTACTGTCTAAAAGCTGAGAACCCACCCTATAATATTAATTCAATTGCCTCTTTGCCTTTCAGTATCACTCTGTAGGAGGTAGGTAATGTGCCACTATTGCCACCCCACCTACTGGACCAAAACAATGCATATACATAACTGTATGTAAACAAATGTCCACTTATTTACAAAATAATAACCTGTAACCTTACAGGAACAAAGTATCTTTATCTTGGTTCTGAACAAAACATCATTTTTCCTCTGTACAGTTAGTTTGTCAGTCCTTGAACAAGCAAGAAGACAGGAAGAGATTAAAATAATTATTCTTGGAAAAGAAACACACAGTGGAGCTACGAAGAAAGACAAGCTGTAAACTTTAGAAACATCTTTCATATGAAGTGTAAAAGAAAATTTTTTAATTATGTGTATCTTCCTAGTAGAGTATTAATGAGAACGAGAACAGAGGAGTGGGGCAGCAAAGAAAAGAAGAGTGGTCTGAACACAAAATCTGTCTGGTGCTTTAAGAAAGAGAACTGTACTTACCACATTCAAAAATTTGTCTTAATTCCGCTAAGCTGCTTGAGCCTTGTGCTCCATACAAAGTTGACCACTCCAGACCTTCAAAACAAAATCGATGGGATATATTATTATTTCAGTGACTGTTGCCCTGAGCAAAGTATTTCAGTTTTTTCAATAAATAATTAAAGTATAAATTAGCAACATTCTTCCACCATCATCCACCTATCACACTAAGAAATGTAATTGCATTTTTAAGGCTGTAAGACACCGCTTTGTACATTCAAACTGCTATGTCTGCAGAAAGAGCTGGCCAAGAAAGTTCAGAGATGTCAGCAGTCCCAGATATTCTATACAACTGTCCACTGGCTAACTGTAGGAGACCAGCACTAGGAAATACATTCATACAGGTATGAGAAAAAATATCTGCATACATCACATAATGTGTGTAATAATCCACCTGAATAAAAGACACCAATAAAGTGTTTTCATGTGAAAGGTACTGTTTACAACTTCCCTATTTCAGTGAAAATAGAGAAGACACAATGAAAGAGAACATACACAGAGATGCAGAGCACTGACAATTTAACACCATCAGTGGTGTTTCCTGAAAGCAGCAGTTCCTTATGCAAACTGTTGCTAAATAATGGCCTTTCTCCTTGGTATCAACAATCTTCTACTCATTTAGGAAAGCATTATGCTCTCTTAAAAGTGTCACAGCAGTATGTGAGAGGTTATGTCCCCAGGAACTGCAGCCTGACTCAGATCAGAATACTGCTTTTCCTGTTGTTCCGTGCCTTAAGGGCCTTGAATAGTCACGGCTGAAACCGCTCCTTTCCTCCCCAGGACTAAGAAGGCAACATCAGAGGAGGTGCCACAGGTAAGACACAGTAAAGAAAGAGTAAAGCTTCAAAAGGATGGAAAGACATCAACATGGGAAAGCAGGAGAGAAAAGAACCTATAACAACACTGGCTGGCTCAACATACAGCAGCAATGAAGAAGTGGTTCCCAAAGCATAAAATCAGTTCTTATAACTTTTTTATATTTTACTATTTTCTTGTCCCCCTGCTCTGGGAAAAAATATTACATGCTTCCCTATGTGTCTGTGTATTCAACTCTATGTTATGACAGCATTTCCATAAGCAACTGGTTAGAAGAAATAAAAAAGATACCAAACCCTTCTCCCTCACCTTTCATAAATACTCATATTAGTTATTAAATGTCATTTGAGGTAAACTTTGGTTTTGCTTCTACAGTCCAAATAGCCTCTGTGGAGCAGAAACCATTATTTCTGATGTTAAGTAATGCGATGCATTATCAGCTCTAGAAAGGGGAGATGTCAACTCTGGATCCAATTCTGCAGTCTTGGTTCACATAAGCAACAAACAAACGTTGGTAGACTGTTCTTCAGCCTACCTTTCTTTTCAATGGTCTCTACTATCTTGACAAGAATTGGTGGAGCAACATCAGGCGGTGCAAACTGCTCTGTAAGATCTGGAAGTGAAAAAGCTGTAAAAGAAAAATAAGAAAAATAAGCCATGCTACAGGTGAATGCAATCACTCTTTATGAAAATCATGGTGTAATGCATAATAACAGAACAACCATGCCATTTGTCATGGCTACATGAGAAGACCCCATAAGTAATCAGAAAATGGAATAAAAATTCTGATGATGTATTTTTATAGCATTTTCTTTTAGGGACCTTGGTCACTCCCCATACTGTCTACGAAAAGAAAACATGATAAAAGTTTACAATCTATGGTTGTGCCGAAATAAAACACAAGGATGTAAAGAAAAAATCTTTTGATCTAAAACGTTTACATACATTGTGCACTGAGTGAGGGAGTTAAACATAGCACTGTCTGGGAGTTCTGGATCCTGTGGGTACAACAGATGTACAAAGGCCTGAAAGAGCAGTAGAAATAAGTATTTCACACTCATACAAAAGTTCAAGAACCCCTGAACTTCAATTTTCAGGCATAATACTATTAGTTATATAGTTCACTTGAAGCAAGAATCTCCTTTTCTACAAAGACTCGTTAAGAATAAATAGTAGTATAATTGGAAAGGGACATTTCACAGATTCAAACAAAGCTGCATAGAGATTTTACACGAAGTCAGTTTTCACACAATCTAGTTTCTTCATGGAGAGAACATGCTCTATAAAAGAATGTTCTGGCTCCGTGATGTCAGGGATGATCTATGTCTAAACACACAATTTTTGCTGAAAGAGTAATTCAAAAGTTTTAGAGTGGTTCTGTTTAACACTTGGAAAGGAAGAATGTTTACATAAAGATATTAAACTACTGCCAGAAACATCTGGCATAGTTTAATGGATTATGACTGATAAACAAAGCTCTATCACTGAAGAAAAAATTGCCAGTTGCCTAAGTGATGGTGATCTCTCCAATTAAACTCACCATGGACAAAGAGAGAGCAACTCTTAAACACACATACACATTGGTACCTGCATGGATATGTACACATACACATATGCATCCCCATCCCTCCTTTCTTACAAGACTGAAATAGAATGAAATTATAAGGATAATTAAGTAAAAAGAGAAAAAAGAAAACAAAACAAAATCCCCAAAACAACAATAACAACAACAAAAAAAAAACACAAACAAAAAAAAACCCAACCAACCAACCAAACAAAAAAGAAAAAAAGAAAAATCTGAATACAGAGTTTTAAAGAAAAACTTTGAAACAGCCAAAAAAGTACAACAACTGAGAAAGAGAAAGCAGATAATTTTGGCTGATAAGTCATTCTATTTTGGATTACATAATTTTATATAAATGGAAACAATTTTGTTGTGGTTTAACCCCAGTCAGCAACTAAGCCCCACAGAGCTGCTAGCTCATTTTTCTCTGGTGGGATGAGGGAGAGAATCACAGGGAAAAAATTGAGAAAATCCATGGGTTGAGGTACAGACAGTTTAACAGGGAAAGCAAAAGCCATGCACACCAGCAAGGCAAAACAAGGAGTTAATTCACTGCTTCTCATGTTCAGGGAGGTGTTCGGCTGCTGCAGGCAAGCAGGACTCTATCATATATAATGGGCACTTGGAAAGGCAAATACCCCACTTCCTTCTTCTCCCCTGAGCTTTTCTGCTGAGCACAATACTGTATGGTATGGAATATCCCCATGGTCTGCTGGGGTCAGCTGCCCCAGCTGTGTCCCCTCCCAAGTCCTTGTTCACCCCTGATCTCACTGATGGTAGAATGGAGTGAGAAGAAGAAAAGGCCTTGACACTGTGTAAGCACTGCTCAGCAATAGCTAAAACACTCCTGTGCTATCAGACTGTTTCCAGCATGAATCCAAAACACATCCCCATGTTAGCTACTGTGAGGAAAATTAACTCTACGCCAGCCAAAACCAACACAAATTTAAACAGACAGCAAGGACGGGACAGAAGTTTGGAAGTGTAGAAAGATGAGGAGAGAAAAAGACAATAAATAACAATTATTTACAAAGTAGCAATGGAAGTGAAGCATACTGGGACATTGAGACATGTCCCTTGCAAAAAGAAGGAAAATGATGGTACCATAATGATGGAATACTTTCTAGTCCATTCATAACTGAAGATATTAGAAAAACATGTGTTAGGCACAACAGTTTAACTTAGGAGGCCCAGAAAATAAGCATTCAGGAGTCTCAAAAGAGTTGCCTAAGCAGATCCCTAAACTGCTGATGCTACTTTTTAACGACTTGTGGAAAATCTGAGCATTTCCTGAGGATCAAAAGAGTTCTAATGCTTGAACAGCATCTGAAAGAACACGTAGTAAGACTTCATGCTAGCTGCATCATAAGTCACAGGCAGAATAAACAAAAATTTGACACTAGACTAATAAAATAAAAGACAGCATTGTAAATAAGGACTATCTGCATAGATTTTTAGAGGACAGGCTCCTCCCTTGGTGGCACCTTAGTGAGCTGAAAAATGCAAATAAGTAGATATAATAAACTCAAAAGTTTTGTCAGATAGTTGACTTCATATAACAGTGATTAAAAGCTAAATTCAAAGAAAGCAGATTATACAGTTGTAGCTCACCATCATATCGCCAAGTATAGTTATTAATGCAGAACAAGCTGCTCAGGGAAGGAATGGATTTTTTAAACCTCTCCGTCTTCAAATTACTTTCAGATTCCATCTGGAACACCTCTTTTAGCTTAACATCATATCTTAATCAAATACACCATGGGTTCAGATGAAAAATGCTGCACTCCAAGCAGTCTCTGCTCAGGCATACTGAAATACAGACCATCTGATTTGTAATATTCAGATCAAATAGTTCCTTTCAACCCCAAACTATGAATCTATTTTATGATTGAAATAAATGAAAGATCAGAGTCATATCAAAGGGTATGCTATGAAAATACTCAGGTTATGAGATACTAATAGCCTCAGAGAATACTAAAAGCTTGAAGTGGATCCCTTACAAGGTAGCAGATGAAGAACAACTTTTAAGAACAGAGTTTACATATTTTTAACTACGAAAGTAACGTTTTGCTACCCTAGATAGCTAGTTAAGTTTCTCCCTCTTGCATAGCCACAACAAAATTGCATCATCTCTGAAAAAAGATGCTCATCTCATAGCTCCACCTGAAGGCAGCATTTAGCCACAATCAACAGTCTAAACTGAAATTGAGGAAAGAGACAAAGAAGGAGCGATAGAGACAGGGGATGGAAGTTAAACCTGACAGGCATTTGAACGATATCATGTGACAGCTTGGCAGTTTAGAGATAGTTCATCCAGGCTACTGAGCAGCACAGAGAACTCTGTCTTCTTCCATTAACCAAACTGTGTCTTGAAATTATGGCAATAGATAAAAATGCCTATAAACAAGGTTTTAGAAAAAATTTAGAAAAATAAGTTCATTTCCCACTAGATTTAGACTTTCTACATGAGGGATTGAGTCAAAGCAAAACAAAGTGAAGAACCCAGTGCCAAAGGAAGACCAGTTCACAGGAAGAAGCACCTTGCAAGGTGAGGACAAGACAATTCAGAAAACAGTTTGTCTCCATGGGACAGAAGGAATGGGGTGGTATAAACCTTACTTAGATTTCCTAAACAGAAAGTGACTCTTCCTGCAACCTACCTTCATGCTTTTGATCTAAACTGCAAGCAGAATTTTAGCTTATAAACTAGGTTTGAATCATAATCTATAACTGAATATCTTTGTTGTACACTATTCATTGACCAATAATATTCTTAATTAAAGTGAAAGGCTTTTGTATACTATTGTTATAGTTTGTTAGGAGCTGGCGGAATTTTTCTTTCCCCTACCAAGGAGCGAGGAGTTAATGGCCCTTCTCTTTCACCATTGCAGATATCAAAGGAGTAGATCAAGAGTGAAGGTGGGTTACCTAGCAACCTTTAATCACTGGGATGGGTGTGGTGAATGAGAAGGGGCACTGGTTTTGTTTTCCGGGAGGAGGACTGCGGTGGGAGAGAGACGTCTGCTCCCAGAACCTCTGCCCTGCGAGTTTGGTCTCCTTCCCTTTTTCTCCTGTTTCCAATCCCTGGATTTCGGAGTTCCCAGTGCTTCAGAGAGAGAAAAAGAGAGATTTGCTACCCGGGGCTTTTGTGGCACGTTTTCCTGAGAGAGAGCCGACGGCTGCCATCCACACGAGCGGGGAGCCCTTCCCCATCCCCACCAGCCCAGCTCAGCGCATCGTCCATTCTCCAGCCAAGAACCAGGGGAGAGTTTTTTGCCCACGGAAAAGGATCCCAGCTCTCCCCTCTCTGCGCGGCGTGTTCTACCGACTCCACACCGCCCATCTCAGGGAGACACACCAAACCTTTCCATCCACCCCTGGGGGGCAGCTCCACACTGGCCGAGGAGCAGCATCGCCACCTGCTGTGGTTCCTAGTTCAACAAATTTCCTAATTTCCTCTAAACTTAGACAACTATGCATTTCCATTTATACAAAATCTGTAATATGTCTTCAGAACATGTCTATGCAAACCAAACATTACATTGCTTTAAAGGACAGGTTTCCAAAACTCTGGTACCCTAAAATATGCATTTTAGGAGTTCACAGGATTTCTGATGTCTCTTACTCCCATTGTCCTATTCCTTTCCAAAACTAGAAACTTCCCTCTTCCAAAGACATTGCTGAACTTTTAGATATGACAAGAAACTATAAATGAACGACAATCTATTTCATAAATATGTAGGCTGTAACATACTAGTGTATTTGACTGAAAACTCAGAATATTCACCTATCTTTTAATACTATGCACCTGAACAAGCTCTACATCTACAAACAACACCTAGACACCCAATGACTGGTACAAAGCCTGCAGTTACCTTCAATGAAAGAAGAAAATATGTAAGTCACACAGTCATAATGCTCAGCAATATAGAAGAAACTATCAGCATGTAGGAGATGACATGAACAAATTAAAAGCATTTAACCTCCCACCTGTTCTAGGATTTCCTACTCATTGTGGCATCAACACTACACTTAAAGTATAACATCCTACTGACTTTTGCTTCAAGTTTCCTCACTTGTGCACAAAACAAAAAACTGTGTTCATTTAAAGGTGGAAGGCCTCACAAAACACACATCAGTCAGGAAAAAAAACACAACAGTGATGGCAAATATGAAACTATTTTATAACGTTTACACTGAAGACAGCCCAATTTGGGAGTGGTGCGCTTCAGTTTCAAAATGCTGAGAGGAAATCTCAGGGGCTAAACTGAAGAAAACTACACCTAATTTTTTGGGGAAAAAAAATTTAGTCACAGATCATGAATACAACTAAAGAAGTCTTGATTCTAGATCGAGTGCTTCAGAAGAAAACTCAGCATGCATATCAAGATTTACACAGGAAAACTTTTCACAAAGGTGACTTTTAGTAAGAGAACTGAACAAAGGCTGATACGTAACCTGAATTTACTAGTACCTCATTCCAAAACAATCTTTTGTTTTTAAGAATCCTAGAACAGCACAGTGGTTTGGAGAACCAAATCCACACTTAAGGATCTGAGCAACTTTGTAGATCCCTTTGCTAAAATCTAGTATCAGTTTTTCATTTAAAGCAGTAATTTCCCCCGTAACTTCCTGCAGTTGTTCTCTTTTCTAATTCCAGGGTCTCAAAAAGATTATGGTTCTGAAAACTATTATACAGTTTTTATGTTTCTTTTTACGTCTGGTAGTGGGTCTCCAAATAGTAAGGAAGCTTCTGAATACACTTTACAAAAGCTGGATTTTCCACTAACTCTGTTTTTGCATTGCCACAGTGAGAGCCAATGGGATGAACCACAATTCAGGGTTCTCTTCAATCTGCAAAGTCTTTCTTCTACCTAATACAGACAGGACTGCACAACTCTACGGCAATGGCAACGTGTGGGAGATGACAGCATACCTTACATTCAAGGGTTGCCAACATAGCTACACAATGCAAGATGAAACCAGCACACAGCAGCACCTTTGGAAGGGTTCTCAGTAAAAAGATATACTTTACACTTAGTACCTGGCAATGACAAGTGGAAATTTAAAGCCACAGTTAGGCTTCAGACACTTCTGAGCCAAACTTTTCATTACTGCTAGACAAATAATGAAATTGAAAAATATATGCAATAAAAGTCCTTAAAATGTACAATACACACCATGGAAAGGAGTTTAATTTCTAAATATTTAAAGGAATGATATACTAACATACTTGAATTTAGCTTTGGGTCAAGATTACTCAATGAATGTTCTTATTTTTCCAGAAATGGTATTAAATTTTGTGCATATATATTTCATTTGGTGACACACAGCTCTACATAAATGTCTGCTCTTTGAGAGCTCAGGTCTTCAGGTGTTCCTAAGTGGCTTATATGCATGCAGATATAATCTTAATGCATGCCACTGTATCCATGAACATAGTACAGATCCTGGAAGAGTGGAAAGCAGAAGGAGGTATCTCCACAAGGTGAGGAGGGCATGACCTGCAGCTTCTCATGGTGCTGTGGTGGCAGCTGGTACAGATGCTGAGCCTCGCAGTCCCCTCAGCACCTGCTTTAATCAGCTGGGGGAGAAAGGCCACACAAACCTCACACACATGAGAGAGTGAAAGGAGTCTTACTGACACAAAACTCTTAACTCTTAGTAAGAAGGCATTCTGTGGTCCATTGTACACCTTTTCATAGTCTTTTGAAGTAGTTTCCTGCAAAAATTTTCAGAAGAACAGTATGAAAGGTTAAAAAAAAAACCCAAACAGTAAAACCACATGCAGAAATTTTCCACAGAAATGTGTGCTTTGGGTTCAGTGTCAGACTATCACAGAAGTCTGGTGCTGCAATTAAATACCAGAGAGTAACTCACTCTGTGATTCGAGAACTGTAACCTTGCCTTGGCATTTGCATTTTCAGATAACCTAACTGTATTTAGCAAAAGAACAGTAAAAACTGCTCAACTGCCATTAGCAAAAGGTTTTGACTGGGCAAAGCTGAAAGACAAAAAGGTGAGAGTGAAGCCAAAGTTAATGTCATTGTATGCTTCAGATAAACCAAGCACTGCAATACATAGGAAACTCAGCTGCAACAGCTGGAAGAATACCTCTCCTTACACCCTACTGACCTGAGATGATTTAGTTTGATTATAGCAAAATCCTGCTAGAGGCTGAATCACCACTAAAAAAGTGTTGTGTCAGAAGGAAGGGCTGTTCAAGGCTCAAACACCTTCTTCAGTAATGGCTTCATTAGAAAGATTTTAAAACACAACATGGAAAAACATGGAAGAGATTTAAGCTCCAGTGAATTTGACACATCATTACAAGTGGTTTAATAAGTCTGTCAACTATTGCTTGTCTCTTATTTTTATGAGATGTCATCAATCAGGCAGACTGCAGACTCAGAATACCACAGAAGACTTGGCAGCTAGAGAAAATTAAATCTGGGAGAAACGAAGACAGGTGAAGACTACTGCAGCACTAGTAAAAGGAGTGGTCAGGCCTACCAACACTAGCAGCCTTCAGGTTCACAAGAAACCCATTTGTATGAAGGCAGAAAAATGAGTTGTAAGATTTATTGCAATATGAATGACCCAGGGCTATGAAAAGCAATAGGGAAATGATGCCTGCTGGTGACCCTACATGACTGGGGTACAACCAGAAAGCTGGATGGAAATACTACCATTTAAAAACCCTTCAATTTTATGTGGCCAGCACAGTCTGCTTCTTCCATTGGTCAGTAGGTGCTGGGTATGAACTAGAGAACGAAGTGGCACGTGCATTTAGATGTGTGGTTAACAGAATACTGAAGATTTTAGCCGCAGAAGGAAATACAGACCTATATTGAAAAAAATGATTTATCACATCTGCTATCACGCCTCTTTTTAGTCCATCTTCAATGGTGAAACATCTGAATAAAGCAAAACAGTATTCCTGAGGCATCTCAATTACAACATCCAACCCTCATGACAATACACTTCTAGACTTCAAATATCTCTGTAAAGCATCCACATTTCTGCTGTGGTCCTACATCCTGCTCAGGATACTGAGTGACAAGAACTTACTCAAGGGGCTTGTTCCAAAGGATGACAACAGGAGTAATTATCACTGGAACTTCAGTCAGTCCCACTGTACCGTCCAAAACACAAAGCCAACATCTCTAAGGTCCTCTGTGTGAGATAGTGTTATAGTGTTACAATCTAGTGGAACTTTTCTTCCCCCTACCACCAGAATGAGGGGCGAATGGGCGTATCTTCCTCCATTGCCTCTAACAAAAGCAGCAAGGTGACTGGTGATTCACGCGGTGGGGGAAGCGGACAGTCTGGTTTTGCAGTTGGCGGGGGAGAGACGGCTCAGAGAGAAACCTCTGCCTGAGTTTGGTTTCTTTCCTTGTTTTCCTCACGGTTTTTTTTTCCCAATCCCTAGATTTTGCGGAGTTCCTTGTGCCCAAGAGAGAGGGAGACGACATCGCTAGCCGGGGCCCTTACATCGGGCTTTCCTGAGGGAGTTCAGCGGCGGCCAGCCCAGACGTGAGGGGCCTTTACATCACAGGCTCCAGCCCAGAGGCCAACAAACCACAAGCCAAGGGAAGAGGATCCCAGCCCTTTGCCCTTCCTGAGCGGCTTCTCCCCACCGACCCCACAGAGGGATTTGCACAGCTTTCGGAGGGACACGCCAAAGCCTTTCTTCCATCCACCAACCCCCCGGGGGCAGCCCAGCACCGGCCACTCATCTCATCGCCTGCTGTCCATAAATACCACTGTGCCCGACGGGGACAGACTGTGGAGGGGGGGTTGGTTCAGAGGGTTTATTTGTTCAGTCCTGGTTGGTTTTTTTTGGTTTGTTTTTCTCTTGAATATATATATATATATATCTCATAGCTAGGAACTGTTATCCTTCCATTTATCATAATTAAAAATTTGTTTTGAAATTAAAGGAGGCTTGCCTCCCTGCTTTAGTTCCTAGTCCAACAAATTTTCTAAGTTCCCTAAACTTAGACAGATAGGTACTGACAAACACAGCCTATAAACTTTAAAAAAGGCATCTTGAACTTTTATAGAAAAATGTGCTAAACTTGTTATGTGTGATACATTGTGGAATAAGGTGGCCATTTCTCAGAAGGACAAATACATGTATATTAAGATTGGGTTACCCACTCAATCTAAGAGGGGCAGAGTAAAAACTGAATGTTACTTTATTTATCCTGGCTATACATAATATGTCAAAAAGAGACATAGTTACCTACATAAATTTATGCTGTTACTGAGACCAGTAAAATACTTTGCCTAGATGTCTTCCTGGATTATCAGCACATATATGCAAGCAATGATCTGATGGATAAAATATCATGTGCATGGTGACTATGCAGGAAGTTTTGGGGTGTGAGGAGAACTAATTCCTCTCTTCATCCCCATTTATAAAGCTACACCAGCTGTAGTCTCATGCTAAAATGAGTAAGTGGCAACTATGTAAAAAAGGAGTGAAACAAGTCCATGCACATACAGATTAGTACATGAAAATAATCCATAAACAATAGATGGCAGGACTAGGCAGAACGAAGCTTTGATTTGACATAGAAAGTCTTACTTTAGAATATACCAATTCTCCTGAAAGAAATCTGGGATCTTTTTACCCTTCTCTGAAAAAAATGAATACATGTAATAGAGCTGCTGTCTTAGTCAACTAAGAACTCCTCTAAGAATAAAGAAGCAGTATATGACTTGAGGGAAGTTTACTTGCAAAGATAAGAAGAACAACAAATCCACCGAACAACATAGTGTAGAGTACTATATTCCATCATAACAGTTTAATACTTATAGAAGTGGCTGCTAATTATGTTTTACACTTATTAATTTAATATTTCATAAAGATCTATGTCTGTCATTTATTGAAAGGGAAGTGATAATGCCTGTACTGGGAAGGAATTCTGTACATAATATTCTATCAGATTAAACCTCAATAACTTTATGAATTATGAGCTGTCAGACACTTTCTTATCTGCTACAGAACATACTTCTTAGAAATAGAAACTATAATTAAGACAACAGATGTTCTTTGCTGGCTTCATCTGAAGCACAAATAATTTTTAAAAAGCAGCCTGTAGTTAAAACAGTATTCTGCTTCCCTCTACAGGTGAGCTTTTGCAAAACAGAATATAATTTAGGGCTTGAAATGGCTGCAACTATTTACAACTATTATTAACATGATTAGAAAACATGAGCAGCACTGTTCTGAAGAAAAAAATATTCACTAAGTACAATATTCTGGCATGCAGTACACTGCATTATAATGCCATAGATAAGGTATGAACTTCTTTGCAAAAGAAACCCCCACTCTGAATAACCCCAAGGAATAGATGGCAAAACCACCTGCTTACTCAACTGATCTTTCAAGGAGCTGTGAGATAAACAGAGGAAAATAAGAAGTAAGAATGTAATAAAAATATCTCTCTGCTTCTGAGTAGGGGAAGGCACTCAATAAACTGAGGAACACAAAGACGGTTCAGGACTGACACCACTGATGCTCTACCCCAAGCAGGCTGGCACTGGGGCTTTGACAGTGTTGGCTTCTGAAGTAGTTGTATCTCACCTTTCTCACACGGACTGGAGTACTGGCACAGCTTGAAGCTTCCCATGCTTTTCTCAGGTGTGGCAGAGTGACAAGTAATTCCTTTTTAGCCCTCACTCTAAGGGATCACCCCAAAACCTGCGTGACATGCAGAAGCACAGCAGTAGCAATGTTCTCACATCACTTTAAATGGAAGGACAGGTTAATGTCTCTAACTAGAACAAGCCAGCAAGAATCTCCGAGTACAATTCCAAGGGCAGAAAAAAAGTATTTTAATAAGCCAACACCTGTTTTTCTTGTCTTGTTGACGTCTGCACATTCCCTGCCAGGACTTTTCATTCAGGGAATATTAACAGATGAGAGGTAGTGTAGGTACCAAGCTACTGCATCACAAGCAAGGAGATGACAGAGAAGACAGAAAAGGAGGAACAGGACAGGGTCAAGCAAGTGGCTGGACCAGTAAAGTGCAAAACACTGCCTCTTTCATCAAGTGAGGCTCGTTATATTCTCTCCTCCTCCTTTAGGATTGCTGCTCCAGGACGAGAAAAGAGCTGAGCTCTGCAAGAATTTGAGTAACTGCCCAGTTCTCCTCAGAGACAACTCCAGCTTCTGGCAGTGGTTTGACATTAAAACATACGTGGTATCAAGAAGGAAAATGTGTTAACACTGAATATTCAAGTGTAGTACGGATAGTGCTGATGTGAGAACAAAGAGCATATTCCACTGGTAGTTGCATTGTCTGTTTTACTTATCAGGGTTCCAATGCTTCAGCATTATTCTTGCCATTAAACATCCAGATTTTCACAGTAGCATGTAGACATCCTTATTAGAATTGGAACAAGTATTTATTTGATAGTTCTCAACAAACAAAACCTCCCTTACTGGTCTTAGCATTAACTAAGCATTCCCTTAGAACTGATGCCAGTTGCCTTCTCACAAAGTACTTCAAGAACATTAAAGCCATGATTTCTGCTAACTTCTGCACTCTAGACTTTTTTATTAATAAAGCAACACTGAAACTCTAGGAAAAGTGCAATTTATTTTCAAGTGACTCTATGTAAGTTAATACATTTACATTGTATGTTTGTTACACTAACTGTGTAAGGAATCAGTAAGAAAACTTCCTGTACCTGCTATCTGCTATACTACACAGATATATAAAACTACATTTAAGAGCACCAAGACTATAAGGTTAACCACTCAAAACCTTAGACTACAAACTAATGCTGTATGTGCAATTGCAGTTGGTGGTTTCATCTCTTTTTACATCATGATACATCTTTCCCATGAAATTACCCTGTCCATTTTCAGTACACAAAGGCCAGTGCTCTCAAGGGACAAAACTCAGCTAAAGAGCTCAGTTATTTATCACCTGGAGCATTATCCAGATTGCACCAAGGACCCATGGTCATCCAGTAGGCTTATATTCTCATGTTTATTTTCCTCTTCAAACCTAAATTTTCTGTCATCTCAGTGCACCTTCTCATGCAAAAATATTTTAGTCTATGATTAGTTCTTGAGTTCTTCCTAGCAACTAGGGAAGAAAATACATATTTGGTTGTTCATGGACACCTTTGACACATAAGAGAGAGACAGCTGCCTACCTTTTAAGGGAAGGAATCCTGAGGTCCATCTCAAAAGGTACTTGAAAGTTTTGGTTCTAGACAGTCAGTGGAGAGTCATGGTGAGATGGTTTCAATGACCTCCATCAGGTAAAACTTGAGAGATAGAGTGAGTCCCTGTGCTGGAACTGTTTTTACCTAAAAAGCAGTGGCATGTATCCTCCTCTGAGTAGTCTGGCAATAACCTACAAAGATTACTGACCTCAATTTCCTTTCCACACAGATATGCTGATGGTTACAAATGGTGTTGCACCAGCATCTGCTCTTTGTAACCAAGACAAGACCTACTGGATGGATGCTCACCGTGAGAAACTTGGATTGCTGGGAACACTGTCAAGAATGATGCCTCCCAACCTTAAAGGATCCTTGCTCCTTATTGTTGTTTCCTTTTTTTTTTTTTTTTTTTTTTTTTTTGATACTGTAAAGTTTCTTATGCAAGGCCTTTACTGGTTTGTGATAATAATTCTCTTTTTATTCAATAATTGTAATACATAAAAAATCAGGGCAGTATGTTGTTCTACTCTGAAAGAATGCTTCGTTTTGCTACCTTTTTCCTGTAGACAAACTAGTGGGGGAAAAATGCCAACAAATCCCCCACAAAATATCCACAGGCAAGCAATCTAGAGGAAAAGAATAGGCTCTTCATTACTGCAAGAAAAAGATAATGTGTATTACTGTCTCAAGAAGTCAAGTTGTTTACATCTAGAAGATTGACATAAAAGAACTGCAGAAGTTGCTGACAGATAAAAGCTAACACCTTTTGGGAATTATGGGAAACATTTGTAAGTACACAGAAAATCAAAAATAATGAGCGTTTAGCAGTCAGCCAGAAAAAAAAACAAACAAAACCAAAAAAGCTCTCCAGCACCAGGACTTTTATTGAAGAAACTAATAAAAGCTTAGGGCTGTAGCTGTAGCAACAGCATGCAGCAATACTGAAAGGCAATCTTATAAGAAAGTAAAACTGGGTTAATTCTTACAGCTATTAAACTATGGGGTGATCTGACACAGATGCAGAAACAACACTATTTGGAAAATCTTGGACTGAATCTGCAGAGAGTTAATCGTGCCATTCTCTTTACCTTCAGATGAAGAAGAAAGCTCTAAATCTGTATGTTACAAGATTTTTTTGACCCACATCACACTCCTGTCGAGACTTCTCTACACAGAAATGTTAGTGCTATTTTCTCATTCCAACATATTTCATACTACCAAGATGCTATACAAAAAAGGATGTCATGGAATATGTTTGTTTGTACTCCACTGCTAAAGTAACTTTAATTTAGACCTTAGCACTGAAGGTGGGGAATGAATTTCACAGACCTTTACAAAAGAGTCAGAGGTTTCTCAACTGGGTTTTCTAACTGTAACTGGCAAAAGACCTTCACTTATGTACTGCTTAGCACACTGTGTTGCAGGAATTCATATAGTGCAAAACCAGCTTACAGGAAGTGTATATAAAAAATTGAAAATAACAACAAATATGGTGCTAATGAAAAACTGGCTATGTTTTCACATCATCAGCAGCAGCAAGCCAAAGATTAACTGGTCAGGATAAGGAGGTATGGAACAGGATTTCAATCTGCACTAGGAGTATTCATTTGCAAAGGGACAAAAAGCAAAAGAGAAAGCCTCTCTAGGAAAACCCAAGCATAACTGTAAGCACTTCAAATCTAAGAAATCCTTTTGCAACCTCTATGCAACCCTGCAGTGTTAGTGTCTTGTGGTCAAAAAAAGGGAAAATGTTTCCCTCTTGAAAACCAGCAATGTGTTGTGAAGGACTGACACTGAGCAGAAAAGGATGAAATAACTGAAATAAGTATTTTGTAAGTGATCTTGAAAAGTCTAAAGTGAAGATCTTTTCAAACTAGAAAAAACATGCCTCTGGTTAAGAACTGACAATATGTTTCTTATGATCTTTAGCTCAGGCAGATGAAATAAAAGCAGCTGTTTCAGGGAGTAAATGAGGGAGGCAGAAGTTCATTTATGGTTTCTACAAATGTCCAAGAGGTGAGCAGGAAGCACAGCTGCCCTACACTGCCTTTCTCCAGCACAATGCAATGTGCTGTAGATGTTCTCTCCATCTTCCCTGTAGAAAATTCATGGGGAATAGGATCAGTGTTGCCTCTGCACTTAGAGGAGTACTGAGTGTATGTGAGCATGCCAAGAGATGCTAATCTCTTGAATATTTAAGTGCTGCTAGTGCACAGAGCTACAGGTCACACACATAAGAAAGCCAAACCACTTTTCCCACCATCCTGCTTCTGACAAGAAAGCTAGCTGGTCTTCTAACCCATCTGTATATGAAAATATAATGGCACTATCTATCTTTATTCCAACATATGCACAGAACTTAAAGCTATAATCACTCAGTTGCTCACAATGTTAAATATAGGATGCAGTAAAGGAGTAAAAATACATTCTTGACTTGCACAAGATGTGATCAAACATGTGAAAGGGCCTTCCAGCTATGACTCACTAAGAAGTGGGTGGAGGTTTGTGAGGCTGAAAGGCTGCTGGTTGGAAAGAGTAAGCCTTCTTCCACACTGGCCAGCAAGGACTGGCTGCTATTCTGTCAAAATGCCAGTTAAATCCTGATTGTTTCCCTGCTATCCTACAGAGTGGGGAAAAAAAAAAAAAAAGGAAGTCATACATTTATGGTTTTTATTATGATTTTGCTCCAGAGGAATCCCTTGGTCATCTTGCCAGAAGAAAGAACCAGAGCTACCTTTATTTGACCCTAGCAGAAGGGAACACCTCTTTCTCATTTCATTTTTCCTTTTCAAATGAATTTATTTATTTAAATGTGGGCCATGCCAAAAGGAAAAAGGATATCTCACTTGACTCCCAGATGGAGAATCTTTCCAAAAAAGCCAGTTCACTGTCAAGAACAGGAGGAAGAGGAATACATTAATTTTAAACTGACCTGATTTTTCTAACAGGCATGTGACTCCCTGTTTTTAAGCATAGTTCACATGAACTGTCTGCACGAAGCTGGAAAAACTTGTAATTTAATTAGCTCAGATGTGGCATCTTCAGCCGCTTACTGAGGCTTTTACAAGATAAAGCTCCTCAAAAATGGCAGATGCAGCAGACAGCCAGTGTAACTCACCTACGCTCTGCTACACTACCACCTATTTCTTGCAGGTCTAAGAATTTCTAAATAGCAACCTGCCAACCCAAAGGATTCCAGTCCATCACAGTAAATGTGTGACTAATAGCCTCGCAAATAATTTATAGAAATCAGTATGAGCAATAATATAAACCTCGGTCTTATTTTAAGGGAAATGCCTTTTTATTTTTGTATTTTGGTGGGTTTGATTTTTTTTTTTTTTTTAAATAGCATATTTCTTGATCCCTCAGGGGATCCAGGCCTTCTGCTTCTCTTTTTCTTGTTTCACTGCATCAATCTGCTTTTCACCAGTCAGCTTTCCACATTTGAAACCTTGCTCTTGAACTGAGAAGTCTCAGGAGACAGAGCAAGGTGGTTAGTTATTATATAAAGGCATTTAGCTATGAAAAACCAATGCAAAAGACCAAGTGAATGTGTTAATCTATGGTGCAATGGAAGAAAACGCCATGAGGAAACTGTGAGGCCCTGGGTGTAGACTTCTCTAGATACACATACTCAGCTTGCTTGGATGTTACTTCCAAAACCTTGCAGGATAGTTTTGTTTTAAACTCAGACATATAGAGTGGGTTGAGGGGATTTTTTTGTTTGGTTGGGGTTTTTTTGTTTTGTTTTGTGGTTTTTTTTTCTGTCCCCTCCCCCCCCCGAATAGCTACAAACTACATATGATGAAATTAAATGCAGAAATTTAGCATATACTTGGAATCAAAAGTGTAGTCTTGCATCATGCTAATCAGACTAAGAACAAAGCTTCAGAGCATATTGTAGTGTACACTTATGTCACAGTCTGATAGTGCTTGGTAAAGCTTCAAATCAAGCTGCCTTTTTTTTTAAATTTGAGTCAGGAAAGTAAGTATGGATAAAAGATTACTGACAAGATGCAAAAAAGTAACTAAATACTACTTAGCAAGACAGAAAACTATTTTTCAGAACATTAGCTTTAAATTGAAATAAGAGAACTTCATGGTTTTTCTTCTGCGTGGCTATCAACTTGAGCCCAGTAGAACAAATTGGAACCACATTTAAGTCTACTTTTTCCTTCTGGCTTTTTAGCTTCCCCATGATTTCTGCACATTACACGTTCTCTCTCTTTTGCTCTCAGCATTTGGTCTCTCTCCTTCAAGCATTCTGTAATCCTGCCAGCCAAAAAGCTTTGCTTTTAGTAAGTAGATCTGCCAACTTAAAACACCAGTCTCCTAAGGCAATCAAATAATGAAACACACATGTATGTACTTGCACATAATCTGTCAAATACCTCTCTAGCCCACTACAAATGATTTTTGCACTTTGGGGTTTTCACAAGAGCATGAATTGATACATAGTTTAAAAATATCAAATGCCATGGTTCTTCAGATTTCTCTGTCTTGTTTGTACATTCAAACCCAATAACCCTTCAACTTCCTTATCAGTATCTAGAAGATACAAGAAATTAAAAACCTAAAACCACAAAGGCTGTGCAGACAACTTCGTATGGACTAAGTGTGGCCTTTCAATTTCTCCAATTTGGCATTGGGCTATGGTGAAAGACAGCAGTTTCCTCTATGGCAGAACAATTCCCATGATTCTAGCGTGTCTGGAAAGTTAACGAATAACCATTACAGGTGTCAAGAATATTTTTCATAGTTCACCCATTACTCACCTATCACCCCACTGAAGCTGTCTTGACTTCCACTTTCTAAACCAGTGCTGCCCGAAAAAGGAATCTAGTGTATGATGCTAGCAATGGAGTAATCCAGAAAAAGCTTTGAACTTTGTCATCATAGAGTACGATACTGAACTGCCACACCTCTTGATTAAGTAAGGTTGCATTTTACTGCATGGCAAAATAAAAATGGGAGGAAAAGCCCCTTTCAAGCAAGCAAGTTACTGATTGGTATTAGAAACCTAAAATCAAGTTTCAAGAATGGTAATTTACTATGTAATATCATCACTTGCAAAAATCCCTCCATTGTGAATCACAGCTATGATACAGTGAAAAAAAGCCAAAACTAATAGAGATGCACCATAAAAACCTAAAGTAAGAGGTACTTAAAATGTGTGTCACTGAAATGTGCATTCTATTGCAAGACATCCTGTACATGTACAATGAAAGTACTTAGACCTTGAAACTCTGGATTTGCAGAAACAGGAAACAAGTAAACCAACAGTGAATTATGTCATCACATTTGTTGAATCTGTGCTTTCACATACTAGTAATTTTTTAAATTTTGATCCTTGTATTTGTATTCCAGCTCATGGAGGCACAGGCAGGCCAGGAAGATTTGTTCTGCAAGGAAATGTCTTGGATATCCAGTATGCAGTAGCTGAAGCCAACTGTGGAGAGAGCAAACAGTACACACTCCTTCCAACAAATAACGCCCTACAGAGTCAAATCTAATGCAGTTCTGGTTCCTGGTTTTAGTTATCTCAATGAAACATAAGTGCTAGAGTTGTAGTAAGTTAAGAGTTACTCCCTAGATTCAGCTTTTTCAAGTGTTTTTTCCACGACCTTTCTATGACAAAGTGATTAACCTTTAAATATCTTAATGCAGTATTTTTTTTTTTAATTGACTGTTTGGTCCACCTCATTCTTACAGGAATCATGACAGAATCTTTGCTCACAATAGAGTCCCAAAGATGACTTAGTATTTGTGATTATGAAGTTCTATTAAACTGTTACAGTCACATCATTGAGAAGGGAAGAAGTATCAATGAAGAAAACTGTTTTCAGAGAGAAGGCTGGAAGCTGTGAAGAACAGGTGGGTTCTTCACAAACAAAACAAGCTAAATGAAGCAACTTTAGTTCAGTGGAGACCTTGACAATGAGCAAAGCAAGAATAAGTGGGAAAAGGAGTCAGAAAACGATGTAATTAAAAATTGTATCAGATGGCATACACTAAAAGAATTTGTACTTATATGTATAAACACAATTTTAAAGGCAGAGCCTTGAAAGCTTAACAATGTTTTCCTACTGTAGTGTGTAATTCACTGTTTATATGCACATGCATCCAGGTAATAAAACTCTGTATTTATTAAAAATGTAATAATTTATTACAGTAACAGATTATAAAATTAAAACTGTCACCATATCACTGCTTCAATTATAAGTAAACACCATTAACATCATGCTAGTCACTCAAACAGGCATCCCCAAGGAAAAAAATCATCCCTGCCAAAGTATCTATCAGCACAAAGCAAATTTTTCACATATATCAGTGAAGAGTTCTGAACACAGTGGAAGAAAACAACTTGTTGAAAATAATTTCTGTACTGCCATCACCAAATACAACTAAATATGTGTGTGTCCCAAATGAAAATATTTTAATACTATTCATACCATGTAATGGACATCAAAAGAGGTAAAAAATTAAGTAATATACATTAAATATGTACTAAAGGAAGGAGTTTGGGCTAATTAGTAACATGGCTTTAAATTTATCTAGAAGTTATGAGCTTGAAACAGGAGTTTCTGAGTGAAATTACATGCTTCGCATTAGCCCAGAACCTCAGAAAATATGACCATAACAGTGTTTCCCTGCCATGTCTTCAAAAATCAGAAAACGACAGTCAGACACTGCTCTTTACATCGGTGTTTTTTATGTAGTATTTCATGCACATTGATGTTTATGCAATCTGGTACACTGGAATCTCTTTCAAACAGAGTGAGGATTTGTGCTCCACACCCTAAAGACAATGTGAATTTTGCCTGAGAGAAATAAGAGTAAGCACTGTGGGATTTGTCCCCATGCTGCTAAACCTTGACTGTAGGTCTGATTCTGTTTCTTCTGAAGTCAGAATGGGTTTTGCTACCAATTTGAGGGGAAGCAGAATAGTAACCTGCTGCTTCTTGTATGAACAAGTCCTCTAAGGTAAAAAGAACCCCAACATGCATAATATTTTCAAGAACATCAGTACATTTAAATAATTTTATTTTTAGTTTGCACCTAAAAGAATTTTGAATAAAGTATTTTAATACTCTGTTTAGAAGAGAGCAGCTCACATTAACAAGTTTAGGCATGTTCCATCTAAACTACCAGACACTTTACCACAGTATTTGATTGACTGGCTATTTAGATCAAACAGACAATGAGAAGTATTTAAAAAAAAAAAAAGCCAACAAAACAATCATTCTCTTATTGGTCTGTTCTTACTGTGTCATAATAAAACCCTACATATTTGTCTTAGAGGAAACATCTGGAGACAAAGCTTAACAGTTGGCAACTGTCTTCCCCTTTTTTGCTGAACTGTACATGCAACTCAGTCCTGCCTCTTAAATCACTGTGGAAGGCACCAACAGCCCACTAGCCTTTTCAGTGCAAGTTTTAATATCAAAGACAGAAGAGACTTTCAATTTGCGGAGAAGCAAAACTTCATACTAGTTGCTCTGCAGTAAACATTGTTCAACCAGTGATTTAACATAATCCCCAAAATTGTCCTGTTAATAATGTGGTTGTGAAAAACTAATTTCTTGTAGGGGGCTGCAGCTTACACTGGCTACCAGAAAGGTTTTGGAGTTGTCAGCACTAAATTTGACCCAAGAGGAAGTCAGAAAAACATGAAAGTGGTGGGGAATGCATGGTATTCTTTCAACCAACAGTAAAAAGTTACAAAAATACAGCAAAGAGAATTCAAGCATTCATCCCTTTGTGCCCTTGAGAACCCCTCACTCGGTGAAGGTCCTTTACTTTCAGATATTTCAGATTAAGTTATTGCTACTTGCTGCTTTGTATAAGTGTTCCTTAAAATTTTATCTATTGATCAGGCCAGATTGAAAGGATCACTAAAAAAACTTCTTATGCTTCAAACTGGCTTGCAAACGACCTCAAATCTTTTTCTTCCTAAGAAAATTGCTTATCTAGGCTACTGACAAGATACACTACTCTGGCTTCAGAACAATGGAGTAGATTTAGACTGGCCAGAATATATTATAAACTGTACTTAAACATCTGTACAGATTTCACTTCAAAGTACTCAAAATAACATGCCTTAGAATGTCAAAGCATGACATTTTCTCAAGTTTCTCTCAAGGGAATGGCTGTATTGCGAGCAGTGCAATGATTATCCAAAAAAAAAAAAGAAACATCATATTACAGTATTGAGGCACAAAGCCTAGTAAGCCAAGCGTCCTTTTTCAGAGAAGATCTCAAAGGGCATCAACCCCTCACAGAAGACCCATGTGTCAGCAGAGACAGGAGACCAAAGGAGCAGATCACACACATCTCACTGCACTCCATAGTGCCATGGCACCCCACAGCTCTTTGCAGACCATGTCAAGGCAGATGCTTCTGAAGTGTGTGCCAGTCAACCAGGAGGAAAGCAGAAAATGATGAAGGGTTTTGTCATGGCCTCTGTCGCTCCTCACCTGTGCCAAGCAGTTGTTTTGGCAAGGAGACAATTCAAGGGTAAGGACATAAACACTACACACATTTTCATTTCTCCATCCAGGCACAGCACATGAACGCTTGCAAATTTTCACTAGAGAACTGAAATATTTGATCACAGAGTTGAACAACACGTGCAAGGAGGAAAAGGACTGCAAACTTTTCCCATTAACTGCTTATTTCTGGAATGTTCCTGGATAGACAGATAATGAAACCAGACACAGCTGTGCAGTCTTATCTATCATGGTGCATAATTAGCGGTTTCTTTCATTAATTCCCCAGTTTAAGTGCTTTCATCTACCTCCAGCCAAAAACAGCTTAGGAAGAGGGCCTGGAAATAAAAAGGTAACCTCACAAAGTAAAAGCTTTTGCTTTGAGACAGACTGCTGGAGAAGTCATAACATGCTTGGAAACATGGATTTGCAGAGTATCGTTCAAAATTTTCTTCACCAAGAATAAGCCTCCATGTTTATCTGTTATCTACCAATCTTGTCCAAGAAGGAAGAAGAAATCTTGGAAGAAACAGGTGATGCAACTGAAGTTTTCTCTCTTAATCCCAACAAATAAATTCCACTGTTACAGCTGTAAACAAGACATACAAACCTTGGGCAGTCACGCCTCCTGGGAGATGCATTCCCTCCTCAGACTACTGATACCAGGTTGTGTTACTCTTCCTTCCCAGCTAGCGAGCAGGACACTATTGCACAAGAATCTCAAACATGCTACATTCAACAAAGCTAACCCCACAGGGGAGAAAAAACAAGGTAGAGACCTCTTGAATTATACCAATCTAATGTACTTGAGTGGAATACTTTGGCTATTGGCCAGTACCTTTACCTTTTTAAGTGTGCATCTGTTTTTATAAGGAAGCATCAAAATTTTCAAGAAAAGAAGAGTTAACTTTGTTTTTCTACCATATAGAAACAAAAAAAAAAGCTCCCATAGAAGCATCTTCTCACCCCAGATGCCATCAAGTGATTTACCAGCACAAATGGAAACTGGCATGTTCAGACATACCAAAGGTAGATCTCACTTCTTGCCCTCAACATCCACAATCTCCAGTGAAGAAATTACATCAGAAATTCACCTCTGGAAAATGTTCTAACACAGAAAATGATGATAAGGATATATAAAAAGACCAAGTGGATTATATGACCAAATTGTCAGACAGCTAACTGAACTGTTAAAGACCTTTTTCATCATTCATATCATAATTTACATAGTAGTTCTGAAGTACAAGATAGTCTTCAAAGATTATTTTTAATGTGTAAAAAGCATATGCAATTACATCTTTCCCTGGATCAAGACAATAGTGTGTTTTTGAAACTATGCCTGGAGAATCTTGCTTATAGATCCTTATTACCTGAAAAGCTGTCAACTTAAATATTATTTTTAAACACTGTATTACATGCAAACTATTTTATAAAGTGGGTTAACATGCGAAAATAAAGAATACTATTTGGATGCTTTTCTTGTGGAGACCTGAACAAAGTATTCATAAAAGACTGAAAAAAAGAAGTCAAGTTAGTACAAAAAGTGACACCTGCTAGCAATTTACAGAAAGAATTCTGGTAATGTCCAAGGATTCAGGCATTTCTACAATGAAGTGAAAATAGGGAAAACTAAGGAATAAACAAACAAAACCAAAAGAAAAACAGCACAACTCTCTTCTACTTATGAATCCACCATAATAGGACTGCATTTTAGACATATATTTTGCTGAAAGTATGAGCAAAAGTTAGCAGCGATTAACTGCAGTTATTACTTTTTTTTAAGCCAAAAGTTCTCTGTAAGTTCTCCAAAGTATTTAGATTCTCACTGAAGTATTCTCAGGACTTAAAATCCTTCCCTAGTTAAAATAAGTATGTCTTTAATATCATGTAATTCCCTTCGTGATTCTTACCTATGAAAATGAAGCATTTCTTTGTATTCTAGCCTTGAGATTGATTTCATGGATGCTCATCATGTAGAGCAACTTTGGAGCAAGACGCAGATGTGAAAGAGTGCACAGTGAGCTGCAGTTACAGACCTGTGTTTTTTCACAAAAGAAATTCTGGATGCATATATGGCATCACACAACTATTTAAGTGGGCATGGTTATTTGCTTGGGGTGCTGAATGATCCATTCTTGGCAAACACTTTGCATCATGTATTGCTGAAACTCACAAACTGATGTTATCAAATGCAAACCTAAGTAAAAACTATTTGCTAACCAGCGGGTTTTTTTTCTGATGTTCCTGGATCACAGCTACAGGAACATATCAAGATGATTCCAATGGAGAGGAGCAAGCTACTTCACCTTTGCCATGCTTTACATTTGCCCCAGGACCTTTCATGTCAGCACAAGGAATTAAAAAACTAAATTGTTATTAAAGAAGGCTAAAAAAAGGTAAGCAAAGTCACTCAACATAATGTCACTGTTGTAACTGTAGAAAGACTTATTAAAATTGGCATGATACAAGACAGAAAAATATTTGCCATAGTATCAAAATAGGACTGTCCTATTCTTTCAGTTTCTTAAAGCAAAATGTGTAACAAAAGGGGCTACGTTTTTTAGACTAATTGATACTGTTGGGGAAAAACGATGCATTTCAGCCACACAAGCCTTTTCAGACGGAGGTCACCTTTGAGGATCAAAAGGGTTCTGTGTGCCCTAGTGATATGTTTTTCCCAGGAACATCAACTGGTCAAATAAAGGACTATTTTCAAAAGCTCTCCCTCACTTTTATTTTATTCTGTGATGACTAAAATGCAACATGGAAGACACAACATGCTTTAGAAGGTCCTTACTCCCTCTTGCTTCCTTCTTCGTCTACCAGCAGGTGGGGCCATGTGTCAGCCATGAACTTGCCCAGGCCCACCGTTCATATGTAGTTTTGCATATGAATATACCACTACTTGCAAGCATATCTCTGTGCTTCCTGTGGTTCTTATAATGGCTTTTTTAGTTACTGTCATCCTGGTATTATTACTGGGGAAAAGCGCTCTGTCTCACTTTAATGCAGCTTACAAAAAATTTTTGTTATCAACAGTGTTAAAGCAGGTGGCAAGAACTCTGTTTTCAGATGCATGCAACCAATCTGGCAACTAAAAACATGCCTATAAATATGATCACTATTAGCCAGCAAGGTTCTATGGCAGGAAATTGCCCCATTTCTCACTGCAAGTCTAAATCATGACTGCAAGGCAGTTCTGACAAATGCAGCAGAGCAAGGGCTTATACTCAAACTGTTTCTGAAAAGGATAAATTCACAGAATCTGGCTTGAATGGCATACACATTTACCATTTGTGTTTGCCACGAGATAGTGACTGATCACTTCACCCCACAACTTCCTTTTTCCATTTGCCTAAGTCAGGAGAGAGAATGACTGTCTTCTTCCCAATACGGGCTCCAGGTTTACTGCATTCCACTCCGTCTTACATCCCCCAATATACAAATGTGAGTAATTTTCACAAATGTAATTGCTCCACTGGCTGTATAGCAAAACTAAAGGAACAAATCCCTACAACACATTCAGTTAAAGCATGCACAAACTGTTTTATGCCCTCTGTCAGTTTGGATCTTTTTCAGACATTGCATAATGTGGTCACTGAAAGGAAAGAGTTTCCAAATCTAATGTCATTATCTTTGTCTAATTTGCCGATAAGTACTAGAGGAAAAATGAAAGAAAGTTTGCATTTTTCCTTTAAAAAACCCAAACCAAAACCAACAAACCAATCTATTTTGTAGTTTCACCATAAGAAGGAAGAGTTTCAGATTATTTTTAGGCTCAAGACCAGTTGAAATGGTACAGAGTGTCAACATAAACAAGACTTTTAAGTTACACAGGAAGTTGCAGGAAGCTCCATAACATTAAAACTGACAAATTATTCATGTAAAGTTCTGGTCTGCCCTTCTACAATCTGAGCTTCATTTCAAAGTGAGAATTTAGCATTTCAAGTTAAATCTGGAAGTATTTTTGTCCATCAATGAGAGCTCTATGCTCCAAAGTCTGCTGAAGATGAGTCTTCCCAAATCAGGTAGAGAAAGAATACTGTAAGAATCAATTCTAAATATATGCAACAGCATCAGATGAGATGAATCGAAGTTCATAAAACATATCTGGACTTTGTACAGCTTGTCATTTGCAAAGACCTGGGCAAAACTGGGCTAAGTGGGAGGGGCCAGACCAACACAGCTTCAATTTTAAAAAAACCCAATGCATTTTAAGGGAAAAAAATTAACGTACAGTCTTTACTGCCTAATCTACTTCTTTACTTCACAGATTTAGATTCTAGCAGAGGGAACAAAGATGACCCTATGCTGTGTCCCGACTGTTGCAAGAGCCTTGATACCTCCAGCACCAGCCAAGCACCTTTGTCTGGTGGGAAAAGAAATCTGCAGAGAGGCAGGTTGGGCCAGTTAGAGTCTCCTGCCAGCAAGAGGACTTAAATCTGCCTTGCCATAATTCTGACATGCACCAGATCCGAAACTGAAAGCTGCTAGAGACATGTTGGGGGGTTTGTATCTCCTTTATTTTCATAACTTTTCAATTAAAAAAAAGTCCTACCAACTCAAGACTAAATCTAGTTCTTTATTGACAAAGATAAGGGGAACTAACGCAAAATGCAAGTCCTAAAGTTTCAGTCAGGGAATGCCAGTGTTTGTATTAACCAATGGTTCTAGAAATTTAAATCAGTCATGAATAAAACAAAAATATGGGGTAAGATTTGACTTAAGTGTTTTAATGTGGGACCATCTGCACGTTTTTTTTCTTGTTTTCAGATTGGCTTTTAATATTTATGAAGTATTATATTCTAATGTAAATATTACTATTTATAAGTTAGACTGATTGCATAAGACATGGGTCTGATGAGCAGCTCTGCCCATGTCACTAGTCTTATCGACTGCAAAGTCTGTTCAGATGTCTGTGATTATTTGTGTATGAGTATCACACCATTGCGAATACTGGCTGCACTGTACCTAAATGTTGTAAATTAGATCTAATACAAAACAATCTGAATATTGATGAGTCAGTGATCAAGCTTGACAAGGTATGGAGGAAAAAAAAACCATTCAGAGTTCCTAATAAGTATTAAAGAATATGGAAAATATCAGAAAGTGTTTTCTTCAAAAAATAAACCTAGGTGTGTGGTAAAATTAAAGGAACTCTTGTAATTGTGCATATATACTCTTAGAAAACTCAAATTAAGTTTCAGATAATCTTATCATCTATACAATAGGAGTACATACAGAATTGACTTTTTACAGAATTAAAAAAGTATACGGATTACAAATCATGAGCTGTATTTATGAGGTCTGCTTCCAGTTCCTCAATAACTTGTCCTTTTAATCCACAGCAGTTTCAATTCATCAAGTAGTGAAAATATAAACTTGACTGCATTTGGTCAAGCAAGTTTCATACTACACATTAATTTATTTGAAATACACACTAATAGCGTGGAGGGAACTATCATCCTGGGAAGAATCTTCTGGCTCATGGCCAATTACTGCTGGCCCATTACATTGGCTGCTGGATAATACTATGGATAATATTCCCTGCCCCAAATAATATGCACAAAAATAGTGAAGTCACCTGCAAGTCAAATCTATGTTGCTACATTATCCTTCATCTGAACTGTACTTCTGTCCCCAACTTTGTTTTCACCATAATTTTTGTGGCATTCAGCTTACTTAGAATATTATGAAAAACAAAATGAAGGTGAAATTTTTTCAGTACAACATTTCACACATTTGTTTCTAGGATTTGCAGCACTCTTTGCCTTAATTCTCTACAGGAAAAAGATCTGTAAGCAGACTACTTATCATAGCTTCTCCCAGTTTAAGAAAACATACATTATTTTAAAAGTAATTAAACTTGAACTTCAAATAGCTCTTGAGCTATCTGGAGTTCAAGTTTCAGTCTTTACCTCAATTCTGTTCAGGGGGGTCTAATTCCTGACCTTAGGACTATTTGAAGGTGCCTAGGCTCTTACATATAGTTTAAAATCTTTAATTTAAAAGGAGTTATGAGAACCTTGCTTATTTTTTTTTTAAATCAGAAAAGCCCAATGTTGGATTGCAAGCTGATTCTTCAACATTTTGAAGCATGGCAGGATTATTTGTGCAGGCTTTGAGATGAAGATTTCCAGTTGAAGTAGAACATTTTCTTGTTTCCAGTTCCCACAGTCCCATGATATTAAAAATAAACACATTCTATGTAAATAAAACTCTGTCTAAAGACAATAAATCTCACATAGGAGAGATTTAGTCACTAAGGCTTGGGGCACTGTCTCATCCCAAGAAAGCAGAGAAGCCTACATATAAGCAGAGTCCCCCAGATCTGCAGCAGAATCTCCCAAAGTAACTGCCAGCAGCTGAAACACCCATAAATGTCTGTTAAAAACACAGTCCTGGGGCAGGCTTGGAAACGACAAGATTAATATGAGGACTTCCCAGCACAGCGCTGTGGCCAACTCACAGCATGGAGCTGTGAACACAAGAATCAAGGAAGCATGAGTACAGAAACCAAGGACATTACAAAGCACTACTTTTTAAAGCAATAAACCTATCAAAGCCTGGGATGCCAGTTACTTCACCACAGCATGCACATTTAAAGAATGAACTTTTCTTTCCATTCTCTGCTACTCAAAGTTACCTATCAGCATTGAGGAGTCCATCCAAAGAGCCGTATTTATTCTGCAGTTATGTACAATGGCAACAACTATCTCTACAGGTGAATTAAGAAGAGTCAGTGTTACCCGATTAGTATGTATGAATATCCAGTACAGGGAATGAACAAACAACAGTTTTTTCTTTCAAAAGCAAATATCCCATTTTCAGAACTCATCTAATGAGAGAGAAATCATGAGACTCTAATGACTAAAGGCTGAGAGTTAAGACATAGGGAGAATATAACCTAAAATGCCACTACAGCCTCATCTGCCCTCACCTTCTTCCTAACTGCAGACTTGCAAGCAATGCTTGAGTGCTTAAGAATCCTGCTATATAAACAACTCCAGATTCACTCTTTAATAAGTCCCTACCAACCTAGAAATGCTTCTGTCAGCTTTCCACTTGCTTGCCACATACAATTTTCTATACTTCTTTCAAATCTGTGCTGAATATCAACATAACTGAATATAAACTTATGCACAGTGGGATGTAAGTTGGTAAACTGATACCGTAACTTTGCAAGTGATGCTGCAACCATTTCTATGGAGGCAGAGGGAGATGATACTATTCTTTACCATGGTGTCACTGTGAAAATCCAAATCCCATACTACAGTTCGTATTTCCTACACCTAGAAACACCGAGAAATTAAGAAGTATTAGAAGTTGAAGCAATATAAGCCACTCTAGACTTCTCAGAAGTGAAAGACTCAAGTCTGTCCTAAGATGGATTTGGCCAACCAATATGTAAAATCTAACTGATATGTAAAATCCAACTATCTGAATGTCAGCAGTTATAAGAGACAAAATCACTTGCAGGAAGTGTACTCTTGTGTCTTTTGCTTTTTACCCTAAGGTTTTTTCAATTACAAAAGAGGACACTTTTTTCTTCTATTAACAGAACATCAAATTCTGTGTTCTGCCTAACATGCTGTTGCAAATATAGCTTAGAAAACAACTTCCTTTCTTACGTAAGTTCTTTTTTTTTCTACTGCATGCCGTATTCCCAAAAAATACTCAACCTGAATTTTTCTTCATTGTTGATTTTTAAATATGTGTTCTTACCTTTCATGAGGCAGGTAAACTCCCATGACAAAAAAGCATTTTTTGCTGTTAGCCATAGACTTGTGAAAGGAATGTACTGTTTATTTAGTATGCATACTGCTGGAATCACTGAGAACTTTCTCAATAGTGAGCCTGATGAACCACAAAAGGAAACACTTCGACCAGTTTCTTAGAAACCTAAAATAAATGCTAGCCAGTTCATTTTCCATTTAAGCCTTTACAGTGGTGAATTATAAGCATACTTTCCAACCTGTGAGATGTACCTCACAGTTATCAGTTTCTGTGGTGCCTGAGACAAAGCACATGATATGAAGAGTGTGAGCTAAGAATTACAAAAGGAGGAACAATTCTTAATTGATTGAAATAAGCCATGCACAAAAATAAGCTGACCAGTAAGTGTTAATACACATCAATCTACAGTCAGACAAGTGTGTGAAGCAAAAATATATGAAACCATGGGGGGGGGACACCTTCTCAGAACAGTACTAACCTTGTTGCTCATTCTCAGCTTCAGCTTTTGCAGGACTTGGTGCTACTGGAAGAGGCCGCGGAGGACGAGGCTTTGGAGTTGGGGGAGATATTTTTTTTCTTCCAATGTACTCTACATAAGTTCCTGGGAAATCCCCCCTCTCCCCTGTGGTTTCATTAAAGCCATTTAACCAACCAATTTCCTCAGGCTTTGCTTCTTCCCCTTCACTGAATCCAAGTGCTAGTAAGGTACCTTTATTCACAGTTAATATATCTCCTAAGTGCAAGTCAATGTCTTCTTCTCTCTCTTTTTTGTAGTCATATAAAGCTCTATATTGATATCCCTCAGCACTCATCTTGGCAAATGAGTTAACATTCAAAAGTATTATTAAAGGGTATCAAAATGCAATTGTCCAGTAATATTTTTATGTACAGAGAAATTCAAGATGTATTAAATGGGATAATGAAAATGTCTCTTAAGTAATAAAATCCACCAGAGAATCAAAAAGCACCAAGATTTATCATTTCACTGCTGATGATTTTACTGATGCACTTATTCTGAGTCAGTGGCTGTTGCTGAAGTAAGTGTTCCACTTCTTCTATGTTTGGCAATATTCTTCCAATTAGCTCCTTTCCTGGGCTTGCTGGCACTTCTGTGTCTCCACACACAAGTTCAGCCGACTCGCGTAGCCAGTCACACCTTCTTCTGATGTATTTGCCACAGACTGCCCACGTACCTTAAAAATTCTGCCACCAAACTCTGCACACATGCTTTTCCTGGAAAGAGAACAGAAAACTGATGAAATCATTTCAGATTCTCTCCATCATTCTGAACTTGGGATTCTACTTACAACCTAAGCTTTCTGCAACCCTGACCAAGCCTGTGTCCCACAAGAGTCCTATGTAACAATACAATAAAGTGATCTCACAAAAAAATCTCCAGCTAATGTTTGCCTTTTTATAAAGGATGTATGTCAAACTACTTCAACCATATTTGCACCCCTGAAGTATGAGGCATGCTTCCTTCTCTGCCTCTTATGGCTACTGAAATCTCAGGGTGAGAGGGCTAAGCCCTGGAGCTGTCCCTGTAGTGGAGTATCTAACCTGCATAGTATCTCTCTGAAGAGATATAGCCACAGCCCTTCCCCACAAAAGGTCGGCTGGGACAGAGGAGGAGTTCACTGTAATTAACATTGCCCACTGGGGTATTCAACCTCCTCCTCTTCATGACAAGTGTGAGGCTGGGCAACAATCCCCAGCACAAAGCCTGTATCTCAAAATCCTGTTGGAGGAAGGCATCTTTTCATAACCTGCGTAAGAACCAGAAAGTCCAAAATGTTTTTATTTGATGAATACCATGTTTTGTGTTTGGTTTTGTTTGTTTGGGTTTTTTTGGTTTTTTGTTTTTTTGGGTTTTTTTTTCTTCTTTCTCAAATGAGGGGCTTCCCCACTTCCCCATCCTCCAGATGTTTTTTAATGTGTTTATGGTATAATTCTAGAAAAACAACCAGCAACTGAAACAGGCGCACCCAGACCACCTAAGCAGCCACAGCAGGAGTAAAGTATCAGGGTGTATGCTTAAATTAAACAGAAGGCAAGAGAACACAGACCTGAACATTTGGCTAAAGGTTGCTCAACCATAGAGTAAAAATTAAAAATACAACTAAAAACCAAATCTATTTGGAAAACAGTTGCTTAAAGACATACAGAACAGTGAAAGCTTTCTAAATTATATTTCAATTGTTACTCATTTTCATCTACTTAAAAAGACAAGTCCAATCATACTTTGCAATGCTGTCCTAGAAATCAGAAAGAGCTAACTACCCAAAGCTGCACTGAAACTCCTAAAATACATCTGAATAAAAGACCTTAGGGAGAGCTGTGTAATACCAGCAGGTAAAATACTTTGTGCTATGTACTGAGTGTACAGAAAGCTGGTTTTTTTTTTTTGCTAAACACTCCCTTCTACATTGTAAAGGGACACCAGTAGACACAGCTGGATCAGGGAACATTGGATACTCTTTTTCCATACCATTTTTTCTAAAGTCTCAGTCATCAAATCTTTTAGATTATGACTGATAAGATATGTCTGTAAGAATGCATATGGGCTTCTGTTGCCAGTGAATGAACTTGATCCCTAATCTGTAAGTAGCTCCTCTTCAGTTCATCAGGTCTCTGCAGCATATTGCTCAACATCTCTTGAGACAGAACACAGAAAAATATCTTGTTACATTCTTGAAGAACTTCCTTATCATCGCTTGCAACCAGTTTTAGCAGTAGGAAAGAATTATCTGAGCCTGAATTAGACTTCCCATTCCAAAAAGCCTGCATACAAGTATTTATTTTAGTAACTTGCCAATCTATCCACGTGCATTAGGCATTCAGTTCCCACCAAAATTTTAATTAGATATTTCTGCAGCCACTTCTGAAAAACCAAACTATGCTGCTTAGCTCATGCCACCAAACATCACAAACTTTGCAAGTAACATGAATAGTTTCACCAATACTTTGTTGTCTTCTACCAGAGAAAAGCCTACTGACAAGAACTGAGGAAACAGCACAAGTATCAATATATCAATTAAATAGCAGATAAGGCTTTACAAAAGCATGGGGTTTTTTCCGTTTCACATAGCAAGGCAACAAAATGCACTTACTTTAGATCTAAGTGTTGAAACTAACATAATTTTTCCCAATCAAAACCTATCATGTACACTGGAAAATTTGCTAGAAAATTACCACTTCAACTACTTTAAATATTCTGAGATATTTATTTTCTTTTTAAGAAAGGTTCAACAAGTGCTGTGCTACAATTTATTTACCTCCTACTGCCTTGGGCACTTTGGCAGTGAATGAAGTCTTCTAAACACTGCATAATTTAAGTGACTTGACCTACTCCTCTGATCTTTTATTATCAAATGTATCATAGCAACTTCATGGCTATATATTTAAAATAAGTACTTGTGTCTCTTATGCATCATCTGAAAAGTGTATTTCAGAAACTCAAAACATGCATCTCGTTAGAAAAATTCAATGCAGTTATAATTTCGCTGGGGCTCAGAGTTGTAGTACCTGTTCATACTCACTCATCAGCACTGCCCTCGGTACAGAACCCCAGCATCTGACTTCCTGACTGATCTCTGGCTCGTGTTCCTGGAGACACTCCTGTGGGTGAGCCATTCAATTTCTTGGACTTACCCATTTTTCTATTGCTACTGTGTGTTAGGTTTAGGGATGTACTAAGACTCAGACTTCAAGAACCTTGCAGACAGACCTAGCACATGGACAAACAAGATTTTCACAGCAGCTCAGTAACATCGTAGTGTATCCAAAGAACCCTCTTATAATGCTCTGATAAGATCCAATATAAACAAATTCCCTTTAATCCAAGTGAAGCTACATGGTCTCTACAGTTAGGCATTTTGACTCAAACTGACTTAAACTGACTAGTCCTAAAATAAATAGCTTGGAGACCATCTTAAGTAGAATAAAAAACCCCAAACCAAACAGTCCAGGGAGAAACATTGTTATGTTTGAGATGATGTATTACTGGATTTCCATTTGGCTGCTGGAATGGAAAAGGAGGGAGAAGTATTATAAGAGAATCAAATGTTCATTTGTTTTTTATTTATGGTCTAAGAGCTGAAAGATTCCTGAGTTCAGACAGAATTCTGGTCTCTCAGAAGAATGGTTTATCTTGGGCATTTCAAGAGTTACAAAATTTGAAATTAAACAGAAACACGTAAAACATTCCTGCAAATTTAAGTGGAAAAGGTAGGGGTCATGAAAACTTTCCTCTCCATTCTTCTCCTTCTTGCCCTGTTAAAAAATGATGTCTGGCTCTGACTCCCCTGCTACCCATGCATTTCCTCCCACACAAGCTAGCATGCCGTTGGTGACTGAGGATACAAACTTCTACTCCATATATCCATGTTAATACCAGCCCAAACAGAGGGGTGTACATGTATTACTGATATGGCACACCTGTAATACAAAACACAAGAATTTCCTTCACCTTGGTATTAACATATTTAATAACCATATCATCTTCTACTGCCATCTCTCTCATGTTTATTCAAAAAACCCCTAGGGAAACCGTGCCTAACACAAACTTCCCTTCCACTGCAGTTTCGTAGACAGAAAAGCAGACTAACATACTTAGGCAGACACTGGAGTAATGAGAATTGAAGGGTAAGCGGGGAAATTCGCTTGGAGACCGACTCTCTTCCCCACTAGGTGTCTACACACCTGTGACTCAAACTGCAGTTACCTCTGAAGTATGATGCTGCCGCTCTCCAAACGGAGACAACAAAGTTGAGCACCGCATCAGAACACTATTTTCTGCAAGAAAGTGAGGTCTGTGATGTATAATGAAGTTATACCTTTCTACCACTTCCAGTCCTTCAAATAACTGAGTCTGTGGAGATTCTACCACGGAACAAGTTCAAACATGTACATGCGGAGTAAGTAAACTACATCCCATTCGGAAATACCTTCGACTTTCTAAAGGCTGCAAAGCTATGGAATACGGCAGGTGAGCATCAAGACCATTTCGGCAGAATCATTAAAATAATAATGTTAATTTTCAAAACGAGGGAATCAGCACAACCTGAGCTTCAATCCTGTTTAAGAGGTAGGCAGGCTAACCACTCCGGAGACCCGCATGGATAAGCAGCTCCCGCCGCTGAGCTGCCGCTCTGCCGGGGCCGGAGCTGGGGAGGCGCAGAGCTCGCCCGGCCGGGACGGGACGGCGCCGAGCCGGGGCTGCCCGGGGAGGCGGGGACGGCGCTCGGCGGGGACCAGGGCACAGGCGGGCGGGACGCAGCGCCGCCCGCTCCCGGGGACCTCTACCAACATCACCCCCCCCGTCGCGGCGGGGACGCCAGCCTGCCGGGGGCACCGGCCTGGCTCCCCACGCCGACGGCAGCGCCAGGGCTCCGGGCAGTCCCGCCGTGGCCGTGCCGCGCCCGCAGCACAGCAC
>VXAU01003863.1:16385-37406 GCA_013399695.1 Formicarius rufipectus | reverse complement strand
CCCGCTCGGCGCGCCCGCCCCCGGCACCGCCCCGCCGCGCTCGGCTCCCCCCGGACGCCGCTGCGGGCGGGCTGCTTCGGGGGTTGCGGGGCGCCTCGCAGCCCTCGCCAGTGGCGTGAGGGGCTCCGCTTACCCGCCCGTGGACGCGGCGCGTAGCGCTGCTGGCGATGCTCGGGCCACGCCTCGACCCGGGAAGGCTTATCCGGGCCGAGAAGCGTTAGCAAGAGGAACATGTGCTTCTGCCTAGTTCCTCGTTGGGAATTTTTCTTCTCTTTTGTCCTTCCGTACCCCCACACCGGTGTGTGACGCTGGTGCCCGTGACGGGGCGGCCGGCTGCCGACCGCCGGGGATCCCGACTCTCTCAGCCCCAGCCTGGGTGCAGGTGTTGTCTGCAGCAGCACACCACCACCTGATACTCAAGTTTGCAAGTCTCCGTGCAAGGCGGAATAAAATTGCATATTCCCCGCCCCGAGGAACACACCACCTCCAGTGGAACTGGCGACACGAGGGTGTGGCGCAACCCCGCGGGGCTGCTCCAAGGCAGTCGTGCTCCAGAGGTGGCAACTACATTTGGACAGGTCTCACTTTGTCTTTAGGCACTAAATAGGTGTGCATGTGTTACCATGACTCAGTCATTGTAGGTGTCGCTGTGAAAGAAGAGAAAGCAATCTAAGCAACGATACGACACATCTAGGCTGGCAGGGAATGAATGCAAATCAGAGGTACAAGAAGAAGGGTAAAGGTTCACCAATATCTGTGCTGTGAATACAATTGCCAGAGGTAGACCTGCTTAAAAGCAGCTAAGTGAGGTATAATAGAACATTGAAAGAGTGCAAGGATCAGGCCTTGAAACACCTTGTGAGAAACTGTAGGACTGGTGAAGTAGGACAGTCTCAACTCCTGAGACTGAAAAAAGACTGTACATTGGCTGGGCAGGAGGTAAGAGTCTGCCGTGTTTTAGTATGGCATTTGGACATTTTGAAACAGTGAATAAGGCTATAGTTTGATCATTAACAATGGAGAGAAAAAGTGGACCAGTTTTACTGCAATGAAGTGTAATTAGTTTTTGCCAAGTGCAATAGATCAGTGAGCATGTGTTTCAAATCCTTAGACTTTTGGAGGTATTTCTCTGGAAAAATATTCTAAAACAAGAATTTTGATTGTGCTGAGTTTGGGAGGGAAGTGGAATCTCTTGCTAATCCTAATTCCTTTAAAAGGTGCTCTTCACCAGCATCTTATGGTTTGCAGAGGATTTTGCTTGTTTCCTCATTGTGTTCCTAACTTGCAAGAATTACTAGAAGGATGTTTTCTGGCACTCATTGATCATTTCTGCATTGATTCATTAAGATCCAGTTTGCTTTAGGACTGCAGATGAGAGAAGACCTATGGGGTGACAGCATGGGCCTGACCCCACAGGGTCAGGGTGTAACAGAGCACTGCAACACTGCAACCTTGGAGTTGCAGAATCTAGTCCCTGGAAAATGGTAACAATGCCTTCATTAATCTATCTGTCAATCTAAACACACAGAATTACTTTTAAACGAAACACTTCTTTTGGAACAGACTGCTGTATACAAGCAACAGCATTGCTATAATTTAAGGACTAAGTAGCAATTTTCTGAGGGAAATGGCATCTCTTGTCTCATATACATATATGTATTTTTTAATGTGGGATTGAAAACGCAGGCAGAAGCAGAATTAAGAAAGAATGTTCCATTTCTCCTGTCCAGACTGCTGTCTCTGGCATTTGCTGCTGCTGAAGGCAAAAACAGCATGCATTTTGGAGGGGATTAGACAGACTGGCTGGTTGGAATGCCAGTCCTGGGCACTGGCCTAACAATGGGTATTTAGGGGAACTAAAAGCCTCCATTAGTGTTTCCCAACTAGTGAGAGTAGACTTGTCCCACAGGTGAAATGTCTAGAGTCACTGGCTGTGCTCCCGCCCTGCTGGCATGGTATCCCTTGCTCGTGGAAAAAGTCGCCAGGGCAGGTTCCAGGATCTCCTTCCAGCCTTCCCTATGTAGGAGATGGGCATCTGGGTCTGTGCTTTCTTTACCAGTTTTCTTCCCTGCACTTGACTTTTGATTTCACTTTGAGCATCTCACCTGCTTCTTTCTCTGTCAATCAAGAGGAGAAAGGGACCCAAAGGAGGGAAAGTAGACAATAGCAGCCATTAATTTTGTTGCACCCCTTGCTGTATTTACTGTCTTGTCTGTTTTGACTTCTGTCTTAAAACTCCACCTCCCTCACATTGTCTTCTCCCACTGACTCTAGCATTATTCCAGTGTCTCCAAGACTAATTTCCTATGTCTAATGTTGGTAGTAAGGTATATATGTAAGGTATACAATAGGGTTTGCTGTAGGAGTATTGCAAAGCAGTACACTAGTGCAAAACTTGACAAGGAGGTGAATGAACAAGTTGAAAAACATTTTCTTTCTTCTATCAGATCTTTCCAAGGGGTCCTAAGGACTTCATTGAACTTCTGCATGTGCAGTTCACAGTGGGCTTCAGTGCAGGTAGATGTGTTTGGTTAGGTCTGGGTTTGTTGAGACAGATACTCTCGACTGATTGAAAGGTTAAAGTATTCAGGTAGCATGTAAATACAAGGGATTTTCAAGGCAGCAGTCAGTGGAAAGCAGAAGACAGAAGGGTAAAATACAGGTAAGAGGGCAGGATTATCAATGTACAAGCCATACAGACATGTTTTTCCTAAGACAGCTGTAGTCTCCGTCTGTCGGGAGACCTTTTGAGCATTTCTGCCATAGGCTGCTTAGGGGAATGCAATAAAAAAGTGAGCAGGTCTTTTGTTTGGTACTAGTAGTAGTTGAGTAATTTGAGCCTTTGCATCTTATGTCTTTCTGTGGTAAAGATCATGTGGCACTTTAGAGAATCTACTCTGGAAGTTCCCTTTCCTCAAAAAAAAGGTTCAGCTAGATCTTAGAAAGGAAATTTTAAAGTGTGGAAACTCAGAGGATCTGTGGGGAAAGCAGAGTTCCCAGAGTATATCACCTCTCCTACTTCAACTGGTAAACTCCCTTTGTCTTCATTACTGGCACATTTTAAGGAGGAGGATTTCATTCTGTTTCCTGTAAGTTGTCAAGGCAAATCCATTTGTAAAGTAAAATATCTAGATTAATGAACAATATTTGGTTAACAGTTGGACTCGATTATCTTAAAGCTCCTTTCCAACCTAAATGATTCTATTATTTTATCAGTGCTTCACCTGATTTCTTGGGGTAGCATAGGCAAAGGTGGAAGAGATTCTGTGGGGAAGTTTTATTGGAATATTCCTTAGGTGTGATGAATGCTAATATGTAATTTACAAAGTTCAAAAGAAAGTTCTGTGATTCGTGACGTAATATCATACCATCCTGCAGCAGTGGGGTTTCCAGCCAGCAGATTTGAAGGAAAAAATTGAAAGAGAATCAATACATACATTCCTTTTTACTCCCAGAGATGAAAATTATTTCATACAGTGTAGCCATGCTGTTTCTACTAGCACACATTGCTAAATGACTCATGGAAAATTCCCAAAGGAATGGGGAGTCAGGAAAACAACAGGAAAAACTGTCCATAGTTATTGTAGACATGAATTAAATGCAAAATAAATAAAATGGAACACAAGAAGGACAAGCATCAAAGACTATGAATTATGATGTTTTCCTGTCATAGCTAGGACAAAGAGAACATTGCTGTTCAAAAATGTAGCTTTAAGTGTGTTTCAGAAGACAAAAGAGTAGCATGAAAAGCAAGTTCCTTCACTGCTTAAAAGCATTTCAGCATGTAAAGGAAAAGAGTGAGCTAAAAATAAGACACAGAAAGTCAGGAAAGAAAGAAGCAAAACTTGCTATCTCATTAAGAATCAGAGAAGTAAGCTTGACAATCTTCATGTTAAAACTGGAAGGAAGCTGATTAGCAGCATGCCAGTCATGCTGGGCATCACAACATCATTTGATTTGAATTTATTTTCGTTCTGTGGGAAGGATAGGATGGTTTCTATCTACCAACAATAAATGTTGGTATCTCAGCTAATCGGAAAAATCTCCTTCCACAGACATTTCCAGTGTATGTGCATGTCACAGTTGACATCTAAGGCTGTTTTACATTCTCCAAGATACAAGGTGCCTGAGGAAGTAGTGGAACCTCCATTATTAATTGTTTTTAGGAAGGCTAGTCAAACATCTGCCTGGCAGAGACACTGGTTGTCCTGACTCAGCCAGTAAGATGGAATGCATGGCCACTGGAGGCCTTCTGTGGTTCTGTTAGTGGGCATATAGACAAATTACCAGAAGGAGGCACAAACCTTGAGAAATTATACTTTCAATTAGATTTTCCCACCAGAATCAAAGTGGCCCAAAAATCACGTCCCTGCTCCCACCTGATACATGACAACCAGGTGACTGCAGTTGTAAAAACAGAGAGCATTACCTCTGCAATGTGATCTGTTAGCAAGAAGTTTATCCAGTTTGCTTTGGATTATATTTTTAGAACACAAAAGTAGTGGAAAATAAGATTTCTATGTGCTAATCACAGCCAGAAAATACTTTGTACTCATGAAAAGTCTTCAAAATATTTTGCTTAAAAAAAAGCAAACTACCAGTAATCTGAAAGTTGACATTTTATTTAATTTTTCTCTCATAATTTTGACTAAATCTATGAAAATTTGCATTTTGTCAGGAGACTTTTAAAAAATCATAAAAATTCAGAAAAATGAATATACAATGTTTTTCCACATCTGAAGCACAGCATAATCGATAAAATAATTTTATAAATATAATAACTGCAAATGCAACATCTGTGTTTATCTTTCAACTATGTAAAATTACATAAACAAGGACTCTGGTTTTTATGAAATCTATGAGTAATTCCTCCTCTGCTCTTTCAGTACTTGTTTTATAAATGATAGAAAAGTCTAGCTTTGACAGCCATGCAGAACTCACATCTTCTGTGTAGACAAGTAGTTCAGAGTGAACAGAAATCTTGGAAGATTTCTTAGGCATTGTAGCATTTGTGCATTGACATCTATACCAGTGTCTCAGCAGTGTCTGATAAGACTGCTAGAAGTACTAAGATGTCCATGTGTAATAATGTATCTGAATTTCCAGACACATTTGTAGATGTGTTTTCTATGGAAACTGTTTTCCTGAAGTACCATATGTTGTTTTTGATATTGACATCTGATTACAAGGAAATTTTCATCCTGCAGAAATTCTATTCTCATTCTGAGAACAAGATGCAGGTTAAATTGTGTTGAGACCATTTAGTAATTTTGTATCAGTTTTTATAGAGTGACTGTTGCATAGTTTCTGCCAATAACATCAAGGTGGAAGGTGTCACATCTTGTTACCAATTGTCTGACATATTACGGACCCTTAAGTCAATTATTCATAGGAGTCACTCATCACAGTACATAACAATATGTATACTTGATAGGTGCAATATTCCTTTCTCTTGCAAAGTGGGTAAGATGCAAGACCAAGCACTGGAAAGCTTGCCAATTTAGATATGTTTTTGTAGAGCCTGCGAAACTCACTGCAATATGGGTATGAATAATCCAGATTCTGCCAGGCAGGAACATGTGCTGTGCTCCTGTTGCATCTGAAGTGATATCTCTAAGAATTATAGTACTAGGAAGCAAATACAAAATTCGGGCTCATCCTGTGGGGCTAGTAGGAGTTCAGGGCCAGAAGAAAAGTGTATTCAGTACCTTTGTGCACTGTGGACTTTGAAAGTAGGAAAGTAGTTCTTCTTTTTTTTTTTGTTTTGTTTTGGGTTTTTTTTTTTGTTTTGTTTTGTTTTGGTTTTTTTTCTGCAGCAATAAATGAAGGAATCTTTGCTGTTTAAAGTGATGGGCTGCAGCTATCATTTTTTTTAAACTTTGAGACAAATTTGCAGCTTGATTAATTAGGTGTACCGTTGTATTCTATTGCTAACTAGGGGCGCAGTACCAAAGCTTCTACCCGTTTATTGCAAATATTCTCACATAACGTGACAGCTGTCATTCTAGCAAGCTCAAGATGGTAATGTAGGCACTGTGAACGGCACCTCAGAAAGTCAGGCCTCTTTAAATCTCAGCTGAGAAGGCTGTGGACATTTATCTTTCACTTTTTCATGGAAAATCATGTAGCAGCAAATTGTCTTTATTATTCCTACCTACTCCTCTTCCTTGGTAGGTGCACCAAGTAGAAAAATGCTAGTTTCACCTTTCGGCTATAGGACAGGATGATTTATCATGGGTGTTTTCAGTGCACATGCATACCAACACATATGCAAATATAATTGATCATTAATTGTGCCTGTCTTCTGAGTAGAGTGTTTGTGTCCTTCTATGGCAAGAACATAGTTGCTGTATCACAAAAAGATATGTCTTACTGTAAAAATGCTACAAAACTATTAGATGAATGTCAGTGTAAAACAATTGCATGATCAATTAGTGTTTGGAACATTTTTCTGCTTTTATGATCTAAATTTGAAGCTAACCATGCTTTGAACAAATTAAAAAGACTGGATTTAATGGTCCTTAGTAGTCCTGTCCAACATGAATTATTCTGTAAGTGTGTGATTCTATGAAATTTTAATTTCTTTTTTCTTTTCTTTTGACTTTGAATGTAATAATGTGAATATATTTTGTGTAAGATTTCTAGAAGAATATTTATTTGGTATGTACTACTGGAACATCTTTTTAATGAAATAAAAATAGGGTTTGACAAATGCACATGAGTTAATATATTTCAATACAAACAGTATCATTGTTTCAAAATTACTTTCTTGGGGGAAAAAAAAAGGAAAAGAATAATGGGGTTTTTTGGGGGGGAATATGAAGGTATCAACTTGAAGGGCTTATATCAAGAAAATTGCGTCAGGAATTTGCTAAACTGAAAAACTCAACCAGAGAAACCCTTAGTTACTAGAAGAAAAAGGAAATGCTATCCTTGGTGTTCAGTTGTCATTTTCATACTATCTGTGAGCCTCAGGATAACAGAATTATTTAATGTTTATACATGTACCAAAAGTGGTGAAACCTCCTCCCGTTATGACTTTATCTGTTAAACCACAAAGAAAGAGGGAGGGGTGGAGAAACCCACGGTTTTAAAGTAAGGTTTTGGGATCTAAGGAAAAGAATGAAAATTCAAAAATAAGGATGGTAATGTCTACCCATTACCCACCAATTTGTACCTTGTTGTTTCTTGTTTTACTTGAGATCAAGTATTTAATTGCTCTCTGACTTTGGAAACAAAATGCGTTTTGGAATAACCTTTACAAGACAGGAAAATGAACTTACAATATAACCATGTAGTCTCCAGCAGTATTTGCTACTGGTATAGGGTATGGGTTTATATGTTTGGTTGGTTTTGAACAGGTATAGGATCAGATGGCAAACAAACATCAGTGGCTGGTGCAAAGATACTATAATCCCCCTAAGATCATAATGAAAATGAGTTATGTTGTCTGGAGCAGGCTTTGGTCTCTCACTGTCCTTGCTTGAGTGTCCCAGCTGCCTGAAGCAGAAACTATGTTACCAAGTACAATTTATTAATGCAATTTTCTGCTGAAAGGACATCCCTTGATGTGATACAACTGTGGTTCATGGTAGGGTCATCAGCCTCTTAAGATACAGGACTGTTCTCTGGACTGTTTCCTGAAGCATCGCTTTTTAAAAAAAAAAAGGAATTTTGGGAACTTGTAATTCATTGGCTGTGCCATATTGTAAGTCAGATCTCAGAGGGATCTTGTGATAGCCTTCAAGATGTAAGAACTCAGTACAGAAATAAATTGAGACAGTATCCAACATAAAAAGTCTTGTATGTGAAACAGAAAAAAACACTGACTTTTTTGAGTCCTTCCAGAGAAAATGGCTTAAAAGAGGCAGAAGATACCAACAGCTTGAGTTTAGGAAAAACAATGCAGAATGTACAGACTGTGGAACAGAGTGATATGGTGAGGTGCGCTGAAGGAAACATCATAGTTAAATGCAGGACAGAAGAATTGCTGCTACAGCAAAACATTTTCTTGGAAGCTGATGAGAGGAAGTGCCATTAAAACAGCGTGACATGTTCTGAAACTGTGGCTATTCTCATATGTGACTGAATTACTGACAATGGTACAGACTGTGGGTAGCAAACCCCTCTCTCAGATTGTCCTGTAACACCCAAGGACTACAATCTGGGGTTTTTTTTCATTTGTTTGGTTGGTTGGTTTGGTTTTGGTTTTGTTTTTGTTTGGGGTTTTTGTTTGTTTTTGGTTTTTGCTTTGTTTTTGTTTTGTTTGTTTTTGTTTTTGGCGTTTGGGTTTTTTTTTCCCCCCTAGAAGGCCAAGAAGCAGACAATGGTGGTCCAGAGAGGGCCAGTATCTCTGCAAGGTTGCCTTCTCACAGTACCTTGTACAGCACTTAGAACAGAGACCACAAGATATTCACAAGTAAAGAAGAAACTCCAAGTTGGGTGAGCCTATGGTGTGCTTCGCTTGAGTTATGTGCAATATTGTAGCCGTGACTAACTCAAACTGGAAAGAAAACGGAAGGGGGTTGAAGAGAAAAATGTGGCTAATGTAGGTCACATGGAAATTGAGTTACAGGGGTAAGTGTGGTAAATTCACCCTTGAAAAAAATTGTAAGCAGTTGTCCTTGAAGAGCATTTATGCTTCCAGTAGAGAGGGAGGTCTGAGTGAACAACGTGCATTGTGTTTCGTGTGCAGCCCCATGGTGCTACACTCAGGGATGCTGGGGAAACACAGGGCATGTTTAATTCACTGTCAAATATATCAGTTTTATATCACTAAAAGTTTCCCTGTGTATTTTTTCTGTGTATGTGTGGTTGCTAATGGTCTACAAAATATTTCACAGAATGCTTAGAATAGCATTTTAGTAATAGAGTAGTGAACTGAGAAAAAACTTATTCAAAAGAAAGGTCAAGGAGCTTGTAGTCTGCCGATAGTCTTTGCTGTGGGCTGAGAGGCCTGCCTTAATTCAAGCTGGGCAGTATCATGTATTCTGAATTTTTAAAAGAGCATTACAATTCTCTGTGATAATACAGTACAACCTTGATTTGCTTCCACTACTTGTAGTGGGACCAGAGACAGGTTGAATAGATGCTAGATCTATGTATCAGAGTCCCATAAAGGAATGTAAAAGCTAAAATAAAAATTAAATCATTTCAGTAAGCCTGATGAGCTTGTTTTCTGCACAGTGCCGTATTTATATTGTCATCATACTGGCACTGCACAGAATCTCAGTGAGACTTGACAAGAAAAAGCTGAAGGGAGGCAATTTTTGGAGGTACTCTGAGATAGATTTCCTTTCCCACAAAAGTATTCATTTTGAAGCCTCAGTATTTCTTGATGAATTCACTCCCCTTCCATGAAGACAACAGGATATTCAGTGTGTTGCCGTGGTTGTCACTGTCAAAGGGCACCTCCTTGAGATATCTTATGCTGGTGATGAGGCCAATGTGATTATAGAAAAAGGAGAAAACTTTTATTCTGCTACAATTTCCAAGTAAGAAGAAGTGATCTTTTCAGTAGTTCTGCTGCAAGAGTATCTTCACAGAAATATATGTGATACATAGCTCTCAATTTTTGTTGGCTTATCCTGTGGGTAGATGTATGAGTGGGATTCAAGCCCCATATGTGCTTATTTTTGACTAAGCATTGCAAAAAGAGGCCCACTCTGGAGAACTGTATGGTGAGAGGTAGGTAAAGGACTTAGTTCAACCAGTGCCTCCCTCTGGGCTTGGTGCTGTTGCAGTGCTCCTTTTATTGGTGGCTTCCCTCTCCCTGATGACTGCTATTGGCTTGTGCACATGACGCTGATTCAGTGTTGCAGTGTGGTAGGGCAGGAAAGCATGGTAGCTCTCAGGGTTCTTGCTAGGAGAGGACTGTCAGGCTTAGGGTCAAGCCAAGGACTTACAGAAAAAAGAATCTGAGGCTTAGTGCTTTCCCTGCTGTTAGACTTCAGCTATTGGAAGTAACTTTTGTTCCATAATGCATCAAGAAACAAATCCGCTCAAGAAGAGCAGTGCAATGCTGAGAGTCTTGCTAGGATCTACATAGCCTGGTCTCTGGCCAGTGAGTCTACACTTTGCATATTAACATTATCCTGCACTTGTGGCAGCAGAATAAGTGTGCAACTTCCTTCTTCCCATACATGTTCATGGAACTTAGGCCTCAGTTAGCTGATCTGCAGCTTTGCTGATTCAACAGTCTGTGTGTCTCACCAGCCTTTATTTTTTTCTATACTCTGAGCAAAAACTATGGAGTTCTGTGCTTGCAGTCCATTTTGTCCACCTCATCTCACAGTCTGTGAAGGCTGGAGCCTTCTCATCTGCAGAACAGGTGAACAAGATCCTGGTGGCTACTGTGATGGCTCACTAACTCAGTCCAACAGGAGATTGTTTAATGTATAAAAAATAAAAAACATTATCTGGTATGGTTTTAATTATTTAATAAAGTTTTTAATTCATAGAACTGAAGTTTTAAGAGGAAAGTGCAGCCCTCTGTACAGTCATGCCAGAAAATTGCTGACTGATACTTTATTTACATATGTTCACTACCTTGCATGATAATTCTGAATGTTCCTTGCAATTTCAGGACCTGCTTCACCTGTGTAGAAAGTTATTTTACTCCTTAGAAAATCTTTGTCATATCTAGTTCCACAAAGAAATGAAACCACATAGTCCCATGTCCTTGGTTAATCCCAGTTGAGGCCTTTTTGTCAATCCTCACCTGAGGTGAACCAACACGTGTTTATTTAAGGCATTAGTTTATTTATGTGTTTGAACTTATTGGTAGTAAGTCAATGCAGACTGATCTGTTTAAAGGATAGCCTTTCTGGAATGTTATGAAGTGTTAAATATCATTAACATAATTGTTCATCCAGTCAGTAGGTAGGATTTAATTTGATTTTATCATTAGATTGCCACACGAGTTTAAAATAATCACAAATGCATGTATATGTATTCATGGATCTACCAATAAAAGTATTCCCCACTAAAAAGAGAGAACAACAATGGGTTACAAGTGATACACAACACAGAAATAGTATCCTAAACGCTTTGATCCATTTTTATACTATCATGGAGGAAAACAAAGTTTTTAGCAATTTTAATTTTTTTTATTACGTTATCCCTATGAAGAATTATTCACCAAATCTCCCTGCTAAGTGCCAATCTTGCTCCTGATAGAATCCTCTTTATATACTTTCTAACATGTACAGTGCATTTTCTCATTTGTTTACAAGCCATTCTCAAATTAGCAATGAGCTAAAATAGTTGCTTTTGTAAATGGAGTATAAGAACAGTTAAGAATTTGTATTTTTCTGATTCCAGTGTGCAAGAATGTGAAAATTAATGACTAATTTGTTGTTGATATGGAAAGGAATTAGTATCTTTTATGGGAACATCTTGGATGTCAGTATGCTTATCCCTAAGAAAGCTGGAAGTGGGCAATCTATGAATATTATCTGACACAACACTGAAAGTAAAAATAACTGAGCAAGGACTAAGTAACAATTTCCTCTTCTGTATCTAAGATCTTTATCAACCACTTTCTAAGCAAATTGTTAGCCCATATGGAACTGAGTAATATTTCAGACTTGTAACCATTCATTTATTAATTGAAAATTAATTGCTTCTGTTATAGGATTCAAAAGTCCATTGTTAGAAATAAACTAGGCGAACAATTTGGCTCATTTTTAATAAATGTTTCCTAAAAGGTGATTTAATGACCATTACAAGCATCACTGCTAATTTGGTTAGGATTTCAGAGGAGGCAGTTGCCTTGTTGCATTCTGGGGCCATTTCCCTTTTTCCTGCTGTTAGGTTCATGCTTCCATTTAAAGATCACCAGTGTGACTGAATTGCAGACTGTAGGGAAAAATCAATATTCTGCCCTCACCACTAACACTCCGTGGTGCAATCCTCTAAGGATATTTTCATGCAGTCTCCCTTTTTGTGGATGTAGTTGGTAGACAGATTAAAGAATGACGTTCCAACAGTTTCAGCTCTCCGACAGACATACAGTCCAAATCGCTCTCCTTCATGTGTATTTTCAATAAATAAATAAAAACTATTGATACTGGATCTACTACTTGTCACCCAATGAATCACATCATACAGATACTAATTGATTTAAGGTTCTGCTCCTCAAAGCCTTTTGGTACTACTATTGCTGATATATTGGTCAGTAAAGGAATGCAAGGAATAATAAAGAAATCTTCCTAGCTAAAACCAAGGATGATGACATGACTTGCCCTTCATACACATTCGTGGTCACCCATACTACCTGCATCACTTTCACACTCTGGACATTTTCACTATCAGATCTTCCCCTTGTATGAGCCACTCCTGTTCAGATATGGAGGTGAAATAACTAAAGGTGTTGCTAAGCCCATGGACAGTCTAAGAAAAGGGGTCATTATTGTCTTAGGCAGAAAGAGTGACTTAAGACCTGTTCTTCAACCCCTTTGATGTCTTCTTGTTTTTCACCTCATTGACTACCAAATCCTCAAGACACTCACTTTACCTTACAACTCCTGCCCCAGTAAGAAGATGCCTTTCTTTGTGCTTACATAGCACATAAGATTACAAAACTTCTGTCTCTGCAAACCTTCCAAATGATATTGTAGTATAAATAAACCATGAGTGCTACCTTAACTAGCTGCTGGACTAACTCCAGGACCTGAGGCAGATTTCCATTCATTTCATATTTTGCATCCCTACTATAGTGACAAAATCCAGACTTTGCAGATTCCCAGATGTAGGGATTCATAACAAGTAATTTATTTCTTCCTGTTATTATAGTTGTCTTCTTCTGACCAGGTGGGACAAGGGCAGAAATTGAGCTGAGTGTGTTTGGACCAAGCAAAGCAAACACAAAGGAAAGGGAAAATAGGTTTAATATCCTTGTGTGACTCTAAGGTGTCTTCAAAATTTGTCCCAAGGTCTTGAGTTATTGCTTTTCTTGGTTTTGGTCCTCTCTTCTCATTTTATTTAAGGTAGCATGACACAGTTAGTTGACCTTGTCTGGAGGCCAGGCACCTACCAAGCCACTCTATCCCTCCTCTTTAAGGGTGGAATTTATTGGCTTTTCATGGCCAGGTTTTGGTAGTGGGGGGCTACAAGTGTGACTTCTGTGAGAAGCTACTGAAAGCTTCGTTCATGTCCAGCAGAGCAAATGCCAGCCAGCTTCAGGACAGACCCACCACTGGCCAAGGCTGAGCCAATCAGGAACGATAGTAATGCTTTGTGATAACATATTTAAGAAGGAGAAAAAAAGGTTATGGCACAGATGTAATTGCACTCAGAGAACAAACGGACGAATGACTATACACTCCAAGGTCAGTGGAGAAGGAGGGGGAGGAGGTGCTCCAGGCACTGGTGAAGACCATGGTGAGGTAGCTGTGTCCCTGCATCCCACAGAGGTCCATAGGGATGCAGAGATCCACCTGTAACCCGTGGAGGAGCCCACATCAGAGCAGGTGGGTGCCCAAAGGAGACTGTGAACAACCCCATGGGAAGCTTGCACTGGAACAGGCTCCTGGCCGGGACCTGCAGACCCATGGAGAAAGGAGCCCAGGCTGTAGGAAGTTTTCTGGTAGGATTTTTGGCCCTGTGGGGGACCCACACTGAAGCAGCTTGTGCCTGAAGGACTGCACCTTCATGAAGATCTGCAGCCCATGGGAAGGACTTATGCTGGAGAATTTCGTGGAGAACTATCCCAAGGTAAGGACCCCATAACTGGGGCAAGAGGAGGACTTTTCTCCCTGAGAAGAGGTAGAAACAACCTGTGATAAACTGACCATTGTCCCCATTTCTCATGTGCCACTTGAGGGAGGGAGGCAGGGCCAGGATGGAGGAAGAGGTGGGGAAAGGTGTTTTCAAGGTTTATTTTACTTCTTATTATCCTGCTCTGATTTTGATTGGTAATAAATTCAGTTAATTTCCCCAAGCTGAGTCTGTTTGGCCTGTGACCATTACCTGTTTATGATTTCTTCTGGTTCTTATATCAGTTTTTGAGCCTTTTGTTCTGTTTTCTCCCCTGTGCCCAGTTGTGGACAGGAGTGACAGAGCGGCTTTGGTGGGCACCTGGCATCCAGCCAGGATCAACTCATTACTCATGATCTTGTCAGTTCTCTGTGACTGATTTTGTTTTTACTTTGGGAAACAATGCAATTGGAAATTAAAACCATTTTAGCAGGAAAATTATCAGATGTTAATATTTGCGGTGGCAGATTTTTATTCTTTCTTTGTTGTTTTTGGAAGGAAAGTTTGTTCTTCCTTTCTTCTTATAGTCTAACGTCACTTCTTCCATAATTGTTTGGCTTTAAACTTAGTATTTCCCTTAACTGGCTTCATAGCATTTCCCTATTCTTCCCAGTAATACAGAAAAATGTTCTGTACTTTTTTCAAACAGTGCACTTTCAGTAATGTTAGATTGTAGTGAAAGTGTGGATGGAAATGACAGATTAAATATACAGTTGATGTTCTTCATACCAAAATAGTTGCATATAGGTATTCTTAAGTTCCTTGTGCAATAGCATTGTGGTGGTTCTCCCACTCGTCTATTTGGTGCAGCATTCCATTTTCCTATAGAAATCCCAACTAAACACTTTTCTTGATATACCACCTTAATTTAGAGTCGCTTCTGACAAGTCTCGTACTTTTGTGCTTACAAGAGGCAAATTTCTCTTTCTTTTTGTTTTCAGGAGTCTTACTCCAATAATTTTCTGGAAAGCAACAGCCCAGTACCGTCTAACATGAATGAACATATACTGGTTCAAGGAGTCTAGGGTCCTAAGTAATCCTAAATTCAGATACCAGGAAGCTGTGAGAGTAATAACTTCAACTGTGTTTGAATTATGAAGTTTTTTTGAGTATTCACTAAAAGTATAGGAGGAGAAGTGGTATACAGTGACTATTCTGTGGGTGAAACATTCTTTAATTTCCTTTTATGAAGTTATCTTTTTTATTTATTACTCTTCTGTGTGCTTGCTTATAGAGACAGAAGATGATACTGAGATGGGGAGAGAAAAGTAGGGTACCAAAAAGCCCAGTTATTTCAGCAAATAGACTATCTTGCCTACCTAATTCCTCCCTCGGTATAAAATATAGATATCATGCTGTTTCAAGTTACTGATTAGAATTTCCTTATGTTCCCTAAATGAAGCTTCATTCTTTTCCATATCACCCCAGTATTTTTGTAAGTGATTGGAACAAAAAGCCCTGAGCTGTCAAGCTGTTCTTTCTTTTTGCATGCACCAGAAACTGTGCAGTATATATACTTTCTATACTTGTGTACTAACATACACATACAAGTATGTATATGAACGTTGCTGCTGCCCTGTTGATTTTACACTGCAGAGTGGATGCTATTGTTGGCTTCAGACTCAAATGTCATCTGAGGTTGGAGTCTTCCAGTTTATGATTTCATCTTTCTAAGTGTTAGTTTTCATAAGTCTGTTTATATGCACTGTAAACTGAAATATTCAGTCTGAAATAGTTTCAGACATTAAATGCTAATCAAAACATTTTATGGTTGGGCTGTGCCTCCTTTCACTCTTTTAAAAATTCTGCTAATGAAATCACATTGAATTTTATATTAGATGCCCAACACTTCCTTGTTCATGTAGTTTGTTCATCCAGATAAGACACCATTTTTAGTGAGAAGGGCTTAGGACTCCAAAAGGTACACTATTTCTGGACAAAACCCAAATAAAATAATCCCATTTCCAAGAAAGGCTGAACACTGGGGAACTGGTTAGTTTAAATCAGTTTTCCCCTTTAATTTCTAGATCTGTTTAAAAGATTATCATGCAATTCTTCAAATTCCAGGTTAAATGTCATTGTAGGATAGTACAGAATGGAGGTTGTTAGTCTTTTGAGTGTCTCAGTGAACAAAATAGGTGGCATGAAATGGTTCTGCCTATTTAGAGATTCATCCAAGTCCTGCTGTAGGGACTGGAAGGACACTCATTGACTTCACTGAGAACTGGGTGAGTCTCTAAATGTCAATAAAATCAAAGAATTCTCACAGTGAATCGGCCTATCTGGCACACATTAAAATAAACGATTGTAAATTTTGAAAATGACTCCTCTTGCAGCATAGGCCAACTGGTCAGCTGCAAATCTGGCACAGATGTGCAGCATGTGTCCTGGGCAGTCTACAGGAACATGATGTTCTTTTTCGCTCCTTAGAGCCTTGGAGACTGAAAGAAAGGACTCAACCCATTACTGAAGAATAAATGCTGAAATAATGGAGCTAAGTACAGAAATCAACAAAAAAATTCCAAAGATTACATTCCTCTTGGAAGAAATTAACAAAACCTCCCAAAGCTGAAACACTTTTAAGGCAAGTGTAAGTGCTTAATTGGATGTTCTGAAAAAAAGAACAAAATTTAGAGAATTCTCTGGCAGAAGCTGATGGAATTTGACCTTTATATCAATGCACTGTAGAAACCAGGCTGAGTTCCTGAAAAAAAACCCAAAAAGCTAAGCATGTAATTTTCATCCTTTAACCATCTGTGAAGGGAGTGAAACTCATCCAAAGAGAGGAGAAGCCACTGAGCCCTAGGAACCCAAACTGCTGTGAAGAAAAGCTGCTGCTCTATCTTCAAATAGAAGTATGATTTTGCAGCACAAATCCTAGCTGATACTTTTATAGCCTTGTGCAGTGGGTACGAACTCTAGAAAGAACAGGTAGGTAGACCTCCAACTGCACACAAAAACACAAGCTCAAAAATGACAGTTGAATATTTTGGTTGATGTAATGTGAGAATATAGTACAGCACATGCACACTTAGGCTTGAAAACAGCCACTGGAAAACTGGTTTTGATTGCTCTGATTTCCCACAAAGAAAGCTTCTCATGCTTAGAAAGCAGGAGTAATGTCATTAATGGAAAAGGAGCTTCACCACAATAAAAGAAATGTGAGGTTCTATATCTGTACCATGCTGTTAAACAGTAATCTCGAGAGATCTCAAGTCTATCATTTTTACAGCTCAGCATTCTGCAATTGCATAGCAAAAGATACTCCGGACTTCTCATTTTCATGTCTTTGAGGGTAGTCTGCACTGGTAAAACAAGATATCACAGAATACATAATTAGTAGTTAAATATCTTTGTGACCTTGCTAGCCACTTCTCTCAAAGAAAAATGAACTCCTGAAGGCTATCTTTATAGTTGTTAAAAGAACTTGAGGATTTGGTTTTCAAAAACAAGTATTACAAAGTCACTATTTAAAAGACAATGCAATTTTAAATTAGCATTTTAGTNGATTTGTGATTGCATTCCACAAAGGCCCAGTGTGGCAAGAGCAGAAAAATACATTAAAATACTTTTTAAAAGGTAATTTAAAAACTCTAATTTTCACTAATTTAACTTCTTTTCTTACATGATAGAAACTGACCACTAATAGTTTAATTTAACTCATGGGTGCTACGGATCTGTTTCCATATCTGTTTCTGTGGAAATGTATGTCAGTCAGAAGTGGGGAGAATGAAGTTGTCGCCTACCTGGTGTCCTTTTTCACTAAAATATGACTTAGAAACGTTTCGGGTAGCTAAAATAAAGTACTGTTGACTAGTTTCTAGCCATGTTAATTCAGGACTTGGAACCAAAATACATTTTTTCAAATATATACAAAAGAAAATCCCAAGTTCACTGGCTTCTTGTTTCTGATTTGTTATTATCTTGCATCCAGAGCAATAATTCACCATATCGGAAAGTTTGTATCAAATGCTGTAAAAGTAAGATGGGTGAATAAGAATTACTAAAGTGGGATAGTTTGTTCCTGCATTTGGTGTTCTTTGTAAAGAACCAGGCAAATTTCAAATATCTCGTCCTAAAGGGAGAACAGATATCATTGTGCACCTTGTGCCTCCTTAGAGAATTTGCTAATAAAGTCTAATGCAATATTTCTTTCTGAAAGGTGTTGGCTTGGAGTGGCATTTCCTTAGGAATAGATTGGTGTTGTGAGGTTTTTTCTGTTTCATGGATAAAATTCTAGTTGGTTCAACAGATAACAGTATTTATAACTGAGAGAAAAAATGGTTTTAAATAAATAATGAAAATATAAAAGCCTTTTTTTTTTTCCCCAGCAAAAGATTGAGAGACTTAATTGAAAAAATCCTATTTGTGTCTCTGATCTATGTATACATATGTACACATGATCTTGGTGTTATAAAATGCTGAGGAAGGATAACATGGAATGAGTATTTATGCAGAGTAATATGGGAAATACAAGCAATTTCTACTTCTCTAATTAACTTCTCTGGCACAGTGAGTGAAGGCAAAACACATGTCCTGGCATGTGTAATATTTTGGCAGATTTAGGAAAATTGCCACACTCCTGTTTTCATTACTCTTTTTTGTGTTCTCCCATTGGCCATCACTGTGTTTAGGTTATCTGAGTCAGGTGCATCTAACATGCATTATATGTGTTTTAGTATCTGTAACTAAGCATACTGAAGAGTCAACACTGTAGCCCCTTGTAGATTTAACATACTGAGAATTTTGTATAGTGCATGACCCATGGATTCCATATGTGTTTCTCATCATCTGAGGTCTTGCCCTTCATGCCTTTCTCATTGAGTACTTTGTCCATCCACTCCACTGATCAAGTGGTAACATACTTCATTGAAAACTGAGCACTGACCAGTTTTCACCTGGTCTAGCAGCTGACTTAACATTTATCTTAACACAATGAAATTTTTTGACAATTTGTCACAACTTTTTCTGAAAAATACCTTTGTCCTGGGACAGTTCCCACCTGGAAGAATGATGTACCATTACGAGACCACTTTGGATTTTCAGATTTACCAGAATGAACCAGAGAGAAAATTCTTTCCTTGTTGGATTTTTAAAGCTTTTTAAAGTCAGGTAAGAAAAAGAACCATGGTGGGTTTTTCCCCCATAATGCTGTGGTGTTATCTGAGCAAGTGGGTCCTGTGTTAAGCTACAGTCCCTCAAGAGATCCCACATCTCTCACTGAACTGCTAGGATGTATTACAAGAATCCCTGATCATAGTACTATAGAGAAACCTGAAGTTCCAGGGCATGAATGTGTTTGGCATCTATCAGATCAGTCACATTCGGCAATGGTGAGAAAAAGAAGGATTCAGATGAAAACCAACAGTGTATTTAACATTGTGTTGAAAAATTGTATTAGTTGGAAAAACAGTTTTCTGTTGAAATGAAGTTTGCACAAACACCCCCCTCAACCAATCATATCTGAAAGGCTGATATCTGCTGATGGCAAAGTATTCGGTTGTTACTTTTGTACAGATGGCTGCATAACATTCACAGAAGGAATGATTCTAGGAGCTAGTTTTTCAAATGTCATCTTCTACATATGTAAGTGCAAACAGGCCCCTGCATATCACTTGTGCATGCAAATGATAGACCTAGCATTTGCACGTCAAGAACAGATGAGCTTTGGACATTATCCTACAGATGGACAGATAAGGTGTGAATTATGTTTGTTCAAAGAAAGGCAAGCTACAAATCCCTTCAAAAAGGTGATGCCTGTGTTTGTCTAATCCCAGCAGCATACAGTTGCTGAGATAAGTAGTTGTTTCTGCACAATTTTATGAAGAGAATTTTTTCATCCTCTTAGGATTCTCTTTATTACTCTGGTTTCCAAATATCTGATACAATTTTGAAGGGCTATACATTGCAGAAAGGAAGACAGTTTTTAAAATTAATATTGGCTGGGGCTGTCAATAATTACCCGCTCACCCCTGCACCAAAATTGGCAGCAAGAAAATACACTGGGTCAGTATTAGGAGACTGGATTAATTAAAAATATTTTCTGATATCCTTGTCTTTAATCTGTCATTATGTCATTAATGATGCATTTTTTGCTGGGAAGCCAAAGCACATTGTTTGTGCTTATGATTAAATTTAGCAGCTGTGTGATGCAAAGGATTTTTTTTCCGTTTGCTTATTGGCGAGAATAGATTTCTTACCAAAATAGCTAAGACTGTAGCATTTTGGGCCAGGGTCTCATCAAGTCTCAGTTTATTCCACTGGCTTCTATACCAATTATCTAGTCACAGGCTGAAAATAAATGTCTTCATTGAGACTCACAGTAATCTGGAATAGTGTTAAATTGCTAACAGGATGCTATGTATAGATGTGCTAACACAAACGTGTTAGCTGGACATGCATCAGATATCACTTTGAAAGTTTTCTCATTGCTTCACTGACTACTAAAGAAGTAGTGAGCTTTCACTCTTACTGGGAGTAGCAGCAGTTCTTCAAATCATATCACTTTAAATGTGTAACATGCCATATATTACCTTTTGTCTGATTTTACTTAGTATTTATATTTCAATGGAAAATGTCGCAAACCTTTTCCCTGTCTGAACACAATTCTTTCCATGCCTTCTTTCTGAAGAAGAACATATAATTTTAAGTTTTTGTAGGGATTTATCATGAGCTTTGCTTCAGTATTTTTTGGTATTTTTAAAGGAAGTCGGTTAACTGCCTTATTAGCTCATTTGCCGGCTATTTGACACCAATATTGTTAATACAGGTGAAATAAAGTTCATGGAAAGTATTGTATTTCCAAAAACCAGACAGCTTAGTAAGTTCTCTGCTGGTCTGGTCATATGACAAGAGGGGCTTATCATAACATGCTTAGTTTTATTATTAGAGGTAAACCTTATAGTAAGATGTGAGCTATCTATTACAGTACTGCATTTTGGCTAGTGAGCATAAACGTATTTGTTGGGTTTCAGATGTACAAACTATTAAGAACGTGTGTAGTCACCCATGAAGAAGAGTAGAGTGCAACTTCTTTTTTTTTGATTTTGTGGGAACAAAGCTCAGGAAAAAAAAACACAAAACAAACTCCAAAAAACAAAAAACACGTTATTTTTAAAAATTATTGTTTGTACATCCTTGCATGTGCACGGTTAACTTTAGAAAGCTTCAAAAGGCTTTTTGAAGTCATGATCCCTTGAGTTTGGGTGTTTGTTTGTTTGTGTTTGTTTGCTTAGTGGTTTGGGGTTTTTTTTGTTTTTGTTT
>VXAU01003863.1:0-16176 GCA_013399695.1 Formicarius rufipectus | reverse complement strand
TTTTTTTTTTTTTAATATCAATGTCTGTTTAGGACTTAAGCAACGTAGGTTGTGGAAGACAGTGAAGGAAACTTACTTCTTCCGAGTCCAGGGAGGAGGACCAGAAGACACAAAATTGTGGACAGTGAGTGAAATTTTCCTGGATGTGGTAACACACAACCAACAAAGCATGCTGCATATGTAGCAATAGCTAACACAGTTCTTTGTCTTCTGAATGAAAAGGATGAAATTAATACAATTAATATTTTCTTTCTATTCTCTCCACAAACCAATTCAGAAAAAAGGGCTTTGAGCCTTTTGTCTTCACCTTTGAACGTAAATATCTAAGGCCTGTTTTTTCCATCTTTTAATTTCTGTAGCCATCTGTATAGTGAATGTCACATAAATTTTGCTAAAAAAGGCAAAGAAGTGGAGAAACTGGTTATCATCTTTAGTAATGAATAATTTTGAATAGGAAAGAAATGGACCAAAGCAGCATGACAGGACAATTAGCACCAAGACATGAGCTTCATGTTTCACTACACAGTTTTCTTCAAAGAAGGGAATTTGTAGTGGAGTGCATCATGTAGTTCAGTTCTTAGACAACATCTGGGAAGAGCAGTTCTTCCTGCCATTATCCCTTAAGTCCCACCATGCATTTTTTTCAATATGAAAGGCCAACATCTGTCAAAAACAATGAAAGCATGTTTCTCGTACTTCAAAGCAAAGTATTGGACTGGATAATCTTAAGACCTGTTTCCTCTCTTGTTTTCACTGATTGTATTGTTGAAGGTGAATTCCCTGTTATGATACAGTTTTCTTTGATGAAAAAGTCTAAGTACAATTAAATAAAATGAAAGTACTACCTAATTTTTAGTCAGAAATGCATTAGTCAGAAAGTAAAATGCAATTGGAAAGAAAATGGTCCCTGTCTCTTCTTGGATCAGTATCCCTCTGTTGCCAACAAGTTAATTCCTCTATGTGGAGATACACTTTCCTCTTTCTTCAATGCAAATCCTAGTTCAGGATTTGTACTCGTTTGCAAGTGAAAAGTGTTTGATGAATTAATAGATAATATATTTGCTGCAAAGTGAATTCAGGACCAGTGCATACTATAACATGGAACTGTGCAGCAGGTATGAATCCTGTGCTGGGTATATAATTTCCAAGATAAGAGACTCAGTTCATTTAGTCTACCTTTTACTTATGAAATATAGGCACCCTCTTGCAAAGTATCTATGAAAAATAGAGCTGTAGCCAAGAAATTAGAGCCATTCAGAGTGGACAATAAACTAATATGAATTCATTTTAAATCAACGAGTGCCAAGAGATGTTATCAAAACTTCTGCCAAATTTCCTGGGTGCTTAATACGCATGATACACAGAAAGCAGACAGCATTCTGCAGACAGACATGCTCTTAAAAAGCAAAGTCTACTCCTCTTCTTTCCAGTACTATTGCTCCATATGGTGGTTATAGGGACACTGAAGTTGCAGTTGTATTTCAGTGTGCAGAGCCTTTCCCCATACAGTAGAGTGCCAGGTTTCTTACGGACAGTTCCTGAAATGACAGGTATCCTAGATCAATAGTTATCATCCAGATTTCTTGAACTCAAGTCCTTTGACTCACAAATGGTTATTAATGGCTTCAAGACAGTTTCCGAATGAAACATTTGATAAGGTATGGAAGAATGACATTCTGAGAGAAATGTGACATACCTTCTGAAGAAAGGTAGGTATTGGTCTGTAGATTGTTCTTTTTCAGACATCACCACTTCTCAAATATGATAAAGAAAATAATGATGTAGCCTGCGAATTTGAGAAAAGCAAAAAGAGCAACAGTTATTTTTTCTTCATTGGGTAAAGAAGTCTACTATTCCATTCCTTTGGCTTACAGAAAAGCTCAGGCATTGAAATGTGGCAGAAGGGAGACTGTAGATAATGCTTTTTTGCTTTTATACCTCCAATATGTCTAGAATGTAAAAGAGAGATGACACGTGTTCTCCTTGAATTGTTTGGTGGATTTCTGCATGGATATGAGAGAGGCAGCATCCAGAATGTTTAGGTTCTTTCTGGGATTAGGCTCACTCCATAATAGTGGCCACGACTGCCATTTCATAAATTTTTAGCGCTCACTTTTACTTCCTCACTTTTTGTGACTTACAGCCTCTCATAGTCGGACCCCAGTTTTAACAATTGCTTAGTCCTTCACCTTTTTCTTGTACATGTTTTGCTGCATTATGCCTCTACCTGAAAAGTGAACAGCCCTCACCTATATACTCTTCCAGAAGGTAACACCATGAATTCAGAGGCATGACATCATAGCCTCTATAGTCAGTCCCAAAACAGCAACCTCCTGTATGTTTTTCTGTACTCCTGGAGCTCTTTGAAACTTGTTCCTGGAGGTGGCATGCAGACCAATAAAATCCCAAAGTAAATGAGGTTTATAAATAAATTAAAATACTCTCATCTGAAATACTCAGAGGGAAATTTGTGCACAGTAACTGTAGGCATGCAGATATATATACCCTTTCTTACCATCTCTTCTTGACTTTAAAGAGTTGATCCACTCACTGGTGTAGGTGAATAACGCACTGGTGTAAAACACTTCTCTGTTCACAGCATGCATTGCTCTGCATTTTAGAAAACATCGGTTGTAATCCCACTGGCAGATGCTCATGGAGACACGTGAGTGAGAAAATTCCTACAGTATACTGCAACTTCTCCAAAGAGTTTTACAAGATTTCAGGTAAGGAGTCGTATGTTACTTTCACTGCCTTATATCCAGTTTTAAGAGTATTTCAGTAAAAAAGAACTGAAAGAAATTCACTTGTCCAGTCCCAGTCAAGCATCTACAATTAAATCCGTGCAGATATTTCAACCATGTAACAGGAAGTGTCATTCAGGGAGTGCTGTATTTCTTATTTGCTGATTACTGTCACACAACTACTTCAGTCTTATAAGCCAGTTTATGACACTAGAAATGGTGGCTGGGGGGGAGGAGTGAAAAAGTCAAATTGAGTGATAAATAGACTTTTTCTAATGCACTAAGGTTGGACAAAGAAAAAAAACCTCTCTTCATCTTTATTTTGTGTACCACATTTGTGCCAAAGCTGTTTTTAATTTGTTTGCCTTTTGTCTGTTTTAAGTCAGAGGTGTCAAATGATCAGTCCGCTCAACTTGATTTGCTTTTCTAAACATGACTGTAGATTCTGCTATATCAGGTATTTGTGATCCTGTTGCAGGGCATTGGGTAAGGCAGAATGAAACTTCTGGATCTGGGAGAGTGGTGAGCTGTACATGTGCCCCACTATGCAAGTTGCACAGCTGCCAGTTTTCAGGGCATACAGAGGTATGTAAATCCCATGAATGTTCACTCAAGCTTTGTGCATAGAGGGGTGGATCTTTGTAAGAAATAGATGTTTACTCTGAATTGTTCAACACACCTTATCCCACCTTCAAAGCTAAAGCCTTTTTTATGTTTTGGCCACAATGAAAGGACACTAAACCTCAGTTCCCGTTGCAGAACATTGTACATCTCAGTCTATTGCTGACTGTATTTCTGCCTCAGATTTACTACTCTTTCTTAAGTAGATACTCTTCTGTTTAGATTTTTTTTTCATCCGGCTTTGATCCTGTCACCAGGAGTTTCCACTCTCAATCTGTGGCAGAAGCCTGCTACAAAATATGTTCAGCTTTCAGGACACGTAGAATGTGTGAATCCATTGAGCTTGTCAGGTGAAAGAATGGGACTTAAATAGCTTTCAGTAGGTTCTATAAATACTACTTATAAAAAAGACTACTCCTATTTAAAAAGTTTGTTTGAAAAATGTCTATGACTTACTGGCACTAAAAAATAAAATTAACATAGAATTACAATTTCAAATCAAAGTGGACTTTTGCCTGTTCCTTTCTGAAACAGTGTAACTGTAAGTTTATGGAGTTTTATTCACTAAAGAAACATATGACAAGACAAGATGTACGAAACAACCAGGCTGAAGATGGCTTTGTAAGTGCTGACTGCAGGTGAGTTTGGAAACATCCCCAGTGGAAATATGATGGCCAGAGGCCAGAAGCACAGTTCATCAAGAGAAGTTGGGATCAGACTGTAGAATGAGATAGGATAAAACACATAAAATTTCTTGTGAAGTCTTAAACCCCAGAAGACTGCTTTCATTACTGTGTTAATTTCATTGTCACAATGCTTCATTTTAGTTTGGATTTTTTTCATATATAGAAAATAGGATGCTTAATACAAAATCCAGTTGTAACAGCAGAAAACTGCAGAAGCACAATGAAGTCCAAGTGGAGTATTTTGCTGTAGTTTGATTAGCTTGTTTTGACACAACCTAAATCAGTGAGGACATTTCACATCTTATGCCACTGTACAAGGAATCGTTTGTGTTTTATGTACCCTAAAAGCCAAAGATACATATATGACTTCCTGCTTAATATGTCTCCTTTTTTTCTGGATCCAACTACTTGGAAAAGTTTGCATCAGTTAATAGCAAGCTCCAAAAGAAGTTTTTTTCACTTCATTTAATAAATTTATTTCAGTCTTAGCTGAAATTAGTTTTGAAAGTCTCCAGGTTCACTGAGCTCTTATTTATACCACTAACAGAACAGCAAATTGATGCTAAAGGCAAGAACTTTCCTTGGCAATACCAAGCTCTTTGGTATTGTTGGTACCAGGGCCTCCCAAATGCAGTGGTTTTTGTACCAGTGTAGTTGTCCTGTGTGGCACCAGCTATCAGAAGCAAATGCTCCCAGAATAGTTAAGTTCTTATACGACAAATAGGTCCTTGTATTTATGGATGCTTCCAGTGGCTGGAATCCTGTTTGTAAAAGGCAAGACAACTCCCATTACCTGCAGAGTGCAGTCCCCATCCACTGAAGTCACTGGCAAATATCCCATTGCTGTTGGAGAGAGTTCAAATAGACACCATCTAGCACACTTTGTATTGTACTTAACTTTCCCATCTGAATGAGTAACAATGAATGGTTTGAGTCCCTGGCTTAGTCAGTCCTGAGGTAATGTCCAAAATTAGATTGATCTTCCTCCTTATCCATAGATAATTAAAGAACAGCTACATCAAATTCAGTCACCCTGAACAGATGAGGGATGGAATCTACAGGACCTACATGGCTAAGTGGGTGAATCTGGCTGTGCATCTTGATGGGAAACCCTGATTGCAGATACTTACATAAATTCTTATCACCTCTAAGAGTGTGAATTACTTCCAGCTCTGGGTATCTGGGCGTAAGTTATCTAAACTGGGAGTTGCAGCTAAAAATTATCTAAACTGGGAGTTGCAGCTAACTGCATGTGTAGCTAAGGTACTAAAGAGGTTATTACACTTCTACACTTAGTAAACCTGGCTTCAGCATTTGCACATCTTCTTTCCCCTGATTGAAATCAAAAGATATCATTTTTAAACTGCATGGACAAAATTGGAGTATTCTTAGAGCATGACTTATGAATTATTTTGTTGACACAGGGCAAATCCACATAGCTTCTCTATCCCTGGATGGAGGCAATTATAGTTATGCAACATGAGGTCCAGGTATAAGGTCCTTAGCTAGGTTTCTTACAAGTACCACATTCACTCCAGTGCAGATGTTAGCCTTTTTACATTCTTGGGTGTTTTTGAGCTGTAAGTGGCTTGAGTGGAACTGGTTGAGGTTTTTTATTTGTTTGTTGTTTGGTTTGGTTTGTTGTTTGTTTGTTTGTTTGTTTGTTTTTGTAATAGTCAAATCCAAAGTTCTTGAAACACTTTTAGAGCTTCTGATAGAACTGGCAGCCAAAGACGGTCGTTGCCTAAAAAAGAAGGTCTTAAGTTTTCAAAGTCCAAAGATACCTTGACTGAGATAAGACGTAGTTTAAAGTTTCCTGTTCATATTGGTTTTACCTGTTTTTCTCACCACCTCTTGCAGAGGTATTTTGACAAATATAACTTACCCAACTTCAAGAAATTTTTGAAAGCTAGCTATAAGCAAGTATATTTGAAATTTTAAAATTCTTTGGGTTTTTCCTATGCTGTGACATTTTAAATTGATCTTCACTCATAAAATTCAGCATCGAAATTGCTTATCACTTTTAAGCCAGCACTGCTCTTTCTACCACTTCTTCCAAACATTTAACTCATTTTTATTTCTTTTGAAGATGATAAACCTTTAGTAACCCAGTACTGTTAGCTTTTCACAATTCCTTGTCTGCCATTTAATTCTTAATGCAGAATTTCCAAAACAGCATGAATGATACATCACATCAACCAGTCATAGCATTATAATTTCTTGGTCACTTATTAATACAATTCACCAGGAACTTCCATTCCTTAGCTTTGTTTTCTTTGTTGTAACAGTAGTTAAACAGCATTTGTAGTCTTCTCTTTGTGAAAACCGTTGGAGTTTTCTGGGAAAGAAATACAGCTTCACTTCTGGATGTAACCAAAGAACTGGATTTAAATAATGCTCTGAGTGACGGAATGAAGTTCATTGGTCATTAGAAATGTTTACTATTCATTTTAGCAGAGAGCGAGATTACAATTTGATATTTGTTTAGGCAGAATGAGAAGGAATACAAAGTGTTCTTCCTCACTTCATGTCACATATAAATTATGAATATTCCTTAAAACTTTTATCTCCTCAGTCATCTCCTGTTAATGCAAGAAGACTCGTATTTTTTCTAATGCTTTCCTTTTAAGCAGTCCACAGTAAGGGACTTAGCTGACAAAATGGAGGAGTTGTTCCAGCATAATTGCAAGTGTAATAAAGTTCCTTGTTTTGAAGAATGACCCAAGTTCTCTAATCTGTTCTATATTGTTGATTCCAGTACCCAACTCAGGATGCAATTCAGGAAGCAAAAGCCATGCCCTAATCCTGAATAAGCTATTGTTTCCTGCTCCCTTCTCCTTTTCTCCACCTCCTCCACTAAAACTGAATGGGAAAGGTGAATTAGTATTCCTCTTCCATCAGCAGACACTTGTGATAAACAAAGGTAGTGTGTGCATCATTAGCCCCTGTCATCCTGTACATTGAAAAATATTAACCTAGTACTGTCTGTCAGTTAGTTCAGTCATGCAAGTGACAGATCCATGTATTTGAGTAGAAACCTGTAGGGTAAGGCTTTTCAAGCTGGCAGTGTACCCAGTTGTACTTGCAAAGCAGAGTGTAAAAAACATTTGTTATTACATTGTCTGTGCTTTTGTCCTGAACTAGCACCTATCTGCCATGCTCATTTCAGTGATTTGCTAAGTTCAGTACCTTATTTTACCTGGAATTTTCCTTACTGATGTTGAGGTGCTAATACTAATTGCATGTGGTGCAATTAAACAGTCAGTTTGAAACAGGACTTAAAAACCTAGGAACCAATCTCCGTGTAATTCAAGAATTCATCAAGTGCCTTTTTCAGGTACTTGGACATGTAGGATGAAAACCTCTACAGAGAGATTGGAACTCCAACTGGAACTACCCTCAGGTGTATCCCTCAAAGCTAAGGCAATTCTGGATTTAATTATTCCTTCTAAAATTCAATTTTCTATTTGACAACATACTGCTCAAAACCTAAAGCAACATCCTACTCCTCGAGATGTTTTGGCATTCTGCTGTGATCGTGGTTTACACTGTGCTGCTGCTCAGCACAGAAGAAAACTCCCTGTATGCCAGCTATGATGATATCTGAGCAGCAGCACTTCTCATTTTGTGGGTTTCCTATCAACAGCTAGCAGTTGTCCGCTGGCCTCCGAACACATCTCTCCAGTACTCAGCCACATGACACCACAGAAATACTGCTGCTTATCTCAGCTGGCAGCAACGGCAGATGGTTTCCCAATCCAGCTGCAATCAAATGGTTTGCTGATCAGGTATTATAATCATAAATATGGCAGCTAATGGCTGACAGACCCTGCAAATGCTGCTTCTTTTGCCCTCTTTTGGTTGATGTGCCACAGGGCAAGGTGATTTTTTTCCCCCGCAAACACTGTGGAACACCACATACACCTCCATCCTGCTTTCTCTGTTTCCTTCTGCTTCCTTCTTCCTCTGCTTACCTTTACTCATGTTCAGTATCATATCAGTAAGAGTTACTCCTTTATCATTTTCTTCCTCTAGGATTAAATATATTTCTCCGAGTTTATCCTGAAAGGGTAATTAATTCCCTGAACATTTTGATTTTTCAATAAGATGCCCTTAATGCCTTTGAAGTCAGATATGGAGGTTGGGTTTTCTTGCCTGACTAAAATTTGTCTTTCGTGTTTCACATCAATTGTGTGAGTCTTTCTGTACCACCTCTCTGTCCAGGATCACAGCATCCAGACAGACTGTATTTTCTCTGCCATAGGCTGAGGGCTGGCAGCCAAGTCTCAGGCAATTCATGGCCTTTCCTTGTCTCCCAGCAAGATAAAAAAAATCTTTTCATTCTTACTTTTCATCTCTCATATATGTCCCCCAGTTTGGTGTGTATGTAGGCTCTGATCTTGATTCATATGTCTACAGAAGCATCTGCAAACAACGTGAAATGGCCACTGAAATTTTTACTCAATTCTTTGTTTAGTGACAGGTAATTTAAACACAGAAAAGCCTGAAGTCCAAAGTAAGAAGGCTGTACTTGTGAAGGTGAGTGCAGTCTATGTATGTAAGGTGTTTTGTCCTTCATAAGGTTGCATGCTAGTCTTGTAATTATTCCAGGCAGAATTGCAATAAAATCATATGCCCAACAGTATTATAATTCATTTTGCAGGTGTAGTTGCAGATATTTTCTACAATTGTGTCTGTACCAACATGGTTTGGAACAATTTTCAATTCATGTCTCTCTTTCCCTCTTTTAATTCCATGTCAAGACAAGACACAGCCTTTTAGAGGGAGAGCTCCTTTTCTTTTGTCTTCCAGTTCTTACAATATATCTCATGTAGGAGTGCTTTTGGTAGATGCCAGACTCCAGCATTTATCAAAGCAAGTGTTCCCTTTTAATTTATTTGGTGGCTTGGCATGGTTGAATGACAAACATGATAGGCCTGTCCTCCAGCTGGGTGCAGCCTCCTAGCCGAAGGAGGCTGACAACATGCTAGGTATATTACAACCATCATGCTATGAAGTTTATCAGACTCCTGCTTGCAATGATAGAATGATGCTACTTGCTACAGATCTGTGCTATACAGTAGCTAAAAGCAAGTTACTGCTAATTAATCAAATTCTTTCAGGGAATTACAATTTGTGCAAGTTCCTTCTTCTTCTCTTTTTAGAAAATGTCTGAATCCATTCTTTTCTTAAGAAATCAATCCCAGAACTCAGCCTACTAGCCAAATCTAGTTTCAACCTACTAGGACCTTTAGTCTTTGGGGAAAATGAAGCCTGCTTCTTTGAAGAGCTGCAAAATCTCCTCTGTAACAGACTAGTTTTGAATACATGATTGCCATACAATACTTACTGTATCTGTTTAATCATAACTGCAAATATCTTCATATTCTCTTTCATCCAGTTTAGGAAGTCTAAAATTGCAGAGTAATGATCTGAAACCTATAACATCCCATGTGTTTTCGTGCCCATATGGAAAAACAATCCTTTGTGTTCTTTGCCACTGAGTTCTTAGAAAGCCACAGCAAGATAGGAATGATGTTTAAACATATTTTGTGTCGAGGAATAGTATGAAACAAACAAACAAACAAAAAGTCTGTAGAAACCTTTCATTGTAACGTAAGATCAAGCCTTACCCTTTAAATTTCACTAGGAACTGCCTTCCCCTTTTTCTCATTTTCTACTTCTGCAGGCTGCTTCCTAGGAGACTAACAAGCCATGGGTGACCATGACCTGTGCCAGCTAACCTTTGTCTCTCCTGACTGTAGCCCAAAGCACCCTTACTCTGGTCATGACCTGGCAATGGACCTTGCAGCATGTAGTTAACTCATCATCCTTCTGCTGTTTTTGAAATCCTATTATTAGATAACAGCATTAGAACCAGCACCAGTAGCAAATTAACTATAGGTTCAATTTTAATTAATATTTGTGTTTTTATAGGTAAGGGTTTGATTATTCATGAAGTGAAAACATGCAAAAGTTGCAATTGCTGCTGAGAAATTAATGAGTTGTAATAATATATTGTGGGAAACGTTCCTGTTGCTGGTGCTGCAGTTGACATTATCTTGGGATATTATGATATACTTTCTAAATCACATGTGGTAACCATAATGTGCTGGAAGAGAGCTGTATCTATTTTGGTCATCCTTTGTGCTTGATAGTTCTCAAGGTGACACCAAATTATTCTTCTGATCTTACAGATTCCTGTGGAGCTGCTTCTCAGTGTTGATCTAAGACATGCGAGAAGAGTTTCACTTGAAGTAGTATTGTCAGACAGCATATGGAAGTTGGACTAAATGTAGCTCAGATTTACCCTATGGAATCAGATTCATTAAGGGATTATACAAAAACCTTAAGTATCTGAGTCACAGGTGTTTGAGCTCTGATGTATGCATGTTATGCATACATACGGCTGGGCACCTTCCTTCACAGAGTGAAGTCTGACACCTTTCTTGGAAATACAATCTCTAGAATAACACATAATCTTGAAAATATCTCAAGTTAATATTTTCAGAAAACAGAAGTGATGTATGTGGTGCACCCTTTGAGGAAGCATATGTTTAACCAAATCTTATTGCCTTTCAGAGGTCATCCATGACATGATAGGAGGTATGCACATCTGGCCTTAAGTATGTTTCAGAGTAGGAAGGAGTTTCAACAAGAATAAGGTCAAAATTTAAGTTCAAAATATGCATCACATGAAAAAAAATGTGAATCTGAAAGTAATCAGTGTTTTCTGTTTTTCATGTGTTCAGTATGAGGTGTGCTGAAAAATTTGACTCAAATGTGGTGAGAATGCTGATATGAGGTGAGGATTTCTAGAAAAGCTGCATAAAAGTGGAAAAATCGAACACACCATTGTCAGTCATTGAAAACCTGTTGATAACCAGAAATAGTTTATGAGGATCCCAAGGGGGCCCTCAGCCTTTTAGTAATGCTAGTCAGGTCAAAGCATGGTCCTACAGAGCCCAGTGTACAGTAGTCAGCTGTAGCTGCATCTTAATTAATTAGGTACCTCTCAGTATTTCTAGCAGTGCTTGATTAAGGTGTGCATAAAACTAGCTATTCTAACAAAAAACTGTACGTAAATCTTCCTTTCCTAGAGAATTTGAAAACTTCTTCACAATAGGCAGGGAGCTTGCAACTTTTAAGAAGCAGCAGAATAAGTTTGGAAGATTAGTGAAGAGAAGGAGTATTGTTCAGGAATGATCAATCAAATAGATATGATATAAAGAATCCGCCGGGCGAAGGAGGGGATTGTCCTGCTCTGCTCTGCACTGGGGCGGCCTCCCCTGGAATATTGTGGGCAGTTTGGGGCACCTCAATGTAGGAAAGATATTCAGCTGTTAGAGAGTGTCCAAAGGAGGGCAACAAAGATGATGGAGAACCTTGAGGAGAAGCCATAAGAGGAGTGTCTGAGGGCACTTGGTCTGTTCAGCCAGGAGGAGACTGAGGGGAGACCTCATTGCAGTTACAACTTCCTCATGAGGGGAAGAGGAGGGACAAGCACTGATCTCTGCTCTGTGGTGACCAATGACAGGACCTGAGGGAATGGCCTGAAGCTGTGTCTGGGGAGGTTTAGACTGATATCAGAAAAAGGTCCTTCCCCCAGGGGGCGGCTGGGCACTGGAACAGGCTCCCCAGTGAAGTGGTCACAGCACCAAGCCTGAGAGAGTTCAAGAAGCATTTGGATTATACTCTCAGGCACTTCGTGTGACTGCTAGGGATGGTCATGTACAGGGCTGAGGTTGCACTCAATGATCCTTGTGGATCCCTTTGAACTCAGCATATTCTGTGATGAAATCAGCTCACAGGAAAATACTTACCTAGGAATCTGGGGAGGGACTGGGAACACTTCCTGCAAGGAGAGCTGCAAAAATTGACTGTCAGACAAATTTCTATCAGAAGTTTGTCATTTCGCTTTGCTTTATACTTTGCATGTATCAATAATGCAGCCTCAGGTTTGTGACCTAAATTTTAATAGGTTGGCAGCCCTGGAAGCTCCCATACTGTGTGCTCTCCTAGTAATCAGCAGTCCAGGAGCGTTTTCAGCTTTACAAAGTCCTGTAGAGTGGCAGTTTAGGTCTGTGGTTACTTCTGATGTTGAAAGTTTCATTTGAAATACCTGAAATAAAATCTTGTGAAAATGTGACATGAAATGTGGTAGGGATTTTCCATTTCCAAAGAAACATTGAAATTTCTGAAGACATTTTGGAACAACATGGGAATACCATTTGCTTCCAATTCTGCCAAGTGGAAATTGTTACTTCACTCAACTCTAGCGGTTTTGTAACAGAATGGCAAACAGTTCCCTGCTCACTTGCTCTAGCAAAGCAGTGGAGTAGTATCAAAAGATAAACTTGTCAGGGTTAGTAATGCAGGCTGTGCTTGACTTCACATAGCTTGCCTTATGGTATTCTGCTTCTGCTTTTCACTTTTTTTTTTTTTTTCCTTAATATACATTAGTCATGTCAGATTGAAAGCCTTCCTGAAAAGTGGATGCATGGCCATTGGCCAGCAATTAGCAAACAAAAGAGAAAATAAAGGCACCAGAATGGGGGAAAAGTGAATTTTTCAGAGTAAAGGTAGGCCACAAAAAGAAGTTGCCTTTGAAATGGTTTCTCAAGCTGAAACTTTCAATCCATTACCAGCTGGTACATTTTTAGAGTTCTAAGAAAAACTTTCTTTCCCAGATTTGCTTAAGTAAACCTGGAGAGAGAAAGGTAAGGACATACTGAACTGTTGAACTATTCTGGAGAGGAAAAGGATAAATATTATTATCATATTAGTTGTAAAAAAGCCCGGACAAAACACAGAAGAGTTTCACAAATCTAGACACTGAACCTTTAAATAAAGAAGGAAAGCAAGTGAGATCCTACATATACATTGCTACAATGGATAATCCCTCCCATAAATATGTCACATAATCAGTCACATTATCCTATTTTGACTAGGATAGAGGAAACATTTGAAAACTATTGTAATTCTCTGTGGTGAAATCACACAATCCATATCATAACATGCTGTGAGCTGATGTTGTGGTTTGACAAGAACAGCTGATTATTCATGAAGGTTCCTGCTGCATTAATGTAAAATTTTTTACCTATTTGCATGTCCACTGAGGATCTGTGGAAGACCCAGACAGATATCCCTTCTACCAACCCTTGGGCTTTGTCATATGGATTCTTAGCAATACAGATGTTGCAAAGGGCACTCACTTCTTCTTCTGTATCTGGACCCCAATACTGGAAGAGTAGTGCGGGACTAATTCACCTGATTTCCACTTGTTCAAACACATAGGAAACACAGTGGAACATAGATATCTCTGATGCATTGCTTTAGCCACATGTATTTTTCATAGGAAATCTGCAGTGAAATTAGACTTGTGGTTGAAAAGAGAAAATAAAGGTATGCTTCTGCTGTCTCTCATCTAATGAAAAGTCTTTCTAAAAAGCTATAAGTGTTTGTCCAACCAAGATGATTATTGCTTCACATTGAGAGAGTAGTTCAGATGCTGATCTCTTTCATATCATCACTGGTAATGTTGAGAATTAAGGTGTGAGATTGCCAGCAATATAGATGTTTGCAATCTTGATTATTTTCATGAACTTTCACTGTCTAGGAAAATAGATTTTCTCTATATACCCCCTGCAAAAATTTTTCTATTCTGTGTCAGTTATGACACTGGAAACAGGGATGTGTTGCCCAACTTTTTGATGAAGAACTGTATCGATATTCTGGGATTCTGTACTCTTAGCTGGAGGTAGAAGAAAAAGACTGAAGCTGTTACCATTTCTAATCTTTTGTGGTTTTCAGCTTCAAGGAAAATAAATCCAGTAACAGTGTATACAGACAAAATAACATTCACAGGCTAATAAATGCTTTTGTTTGCTTTGGCAGTCAGCTACTGAACACTCCTGCAGGACAGTGCAAATATAGGATCTGTGTCATATCATTGGCTTTCAGGACACGAGTATAGGATTCCTTATAGTGTTAAAGCCTTTCACTGTAAATGTCTGTGCTATAAATTTTTATGTACTTCCCAGCTGAATGGATGCTCTGAGTGGAGACAGAGTGGCTGGAGCTAAAGCAGTTAGCTTTGATTTACCTCTTCTTTGTTATTCAGTCCTATCTAGAATTTGGAGTAGTGATTTCAAGGGATGTTGATTGGCTGGAGTTTGTAGATAGGAATAAAGTAAGTGCTATTTAACCTTGACCAGTATCATACAACCTTATAATGATATTACTGTGATAAAGTAATGTGTATATTTGTAAGACAGAGACAGTGAAACATGATGTTTGCAAATAAATCCATTGAGAGATGAGTTTTCCCTAATAGTCATTTATAGTGTGTTTTTCGTGCAAGTCTTTCTGGGTTTTCCAGAATTGGAGAAGTACTTGTGAAGAGTTTATTTGTGTGCCATTTTTTACATGGTATTTATATTTAGTCTGATTTGTAATGTTTGATTTGCATATATTTGCTATAGTCATGCAGTGCATCTCATCTGATGTTTTTTCTAGAGTTCTTGCTCTTCAGCATTCACAGAGTATTTCTCCTTGCTGCAGTTTTTTAGCTTCAGATGTAGTGAGTGATTTAGCTATTAGTGTGCCTAAAATTGGTAATGTAAAATAATTGATCCACATTCTAAATCCTGTTCTGACACTCTATAGGCTCCCTCATAAATATCTGTGTACTTCTGGTATTTCTTCTTAGATGGAATTGTAGATATTTATGGAATCGAGTAATTTCCTCACCAGTTCTATCTAGCTTCCTGACTAAGAAACGAAGTATGATTTCTCATTTCTTCTGGAACCAACCAGTGGTGCAGGGTTACTTTACAGATAATTATTAATGAGCTTGATTAATAGTTTTAGAGTCATTAATCCTGTCAAGGCTCCTGTCTTCTGCTGCAAATCATAGGTGACTTTTCAAGGACTGTCAATACTGACACTTTTAAATATTAAGCAATAAAAAAGGCAAGAACTGGTGGGGAAAAAAGACAGATGTGCAACTGTCCTGAGAAAAATCAGTGGTCCTAAAATTGAGTAAGTCCTTACCAGCAGTATTTCAGGGGGTGGTGCATTAGTTATGTGTGAATCCCTAGGGGCCTTTTGAATGGGAATGCCTGTCAACTGTGGCAGCTATAAGTTACAGTCCTCCCAGGACATATTTGGTCCTCTGCATGCTTGTCATGCAGTCTGGTGGCTCAAGGTTAAGCCAGAATTAGGATATTTATGTCCTGAATATTATTGCCACTAGTCCACACCAGAGTAAGACACAGTTAAGATGTATTTGGCCATTGCATTAGACTCTCTGCACTTGAGGGAAATTTCCAAAAAGAGAGGAGGGGCTGAGTGCTATCAACCATTATCATGCAGCAAAGTGACAATTAGGCACTCAGTGTGTATAGTTCCATTTAGTGTCTATGTATGCAGAAATCTGACCAGCTCTCACAGATGTCTCTGCTGTTGCTGTGCACCATGCCACGCTGTTCTCACTCAGGCAAAACTGTCAGCAGCTGCAGGTGGACCATGATCCTGAACTCTCAGCCTTCCTTTTTGCTCTCCTTGTAGTAGAGCTTGACTGGTGTAAACAAGGTGAAATAGAGTCTTTACAGACTTTCATAAAAACAGAACTCTATAAACGAATCTCAGTATATCATTTTCCATCTCCATCAATTTTCTCAGACCCACCCTTCTCACGGACTGACAAAAATGCTTAACATTTAACTGAGGAGCTATATTAGGCTCCTGCTGAACTTGAAATAGTTGCATCCGTCAAGCATCCAAGTCTTTCTGAGACTATGAAAATTCAAAGAGTGTGTGCAAAACAGACCCTACAGAGTGAAGCCACAGCAGGAGGTTTAGTCTGTCTCATGAGTCCTGAAGATTCATACCTGGGTTTTTATTCCAAATGCAGAAAACAGGTGTGAAAAAGAAGTCTATAGGAAGCTTGCAGTAAAACCAGATATAGCCCACTGAACCATCAAAAGGTCCATTACAGCTAATGGATGGGAATTCCCTTTTAAAGGTCTGGTACAACAAGTTTTAAATTGTTGGCTGGTTCTGTGTTTTGAATGCTGTGTGAAATGACAGAATATTCTTAAAATGGTACCTATAATAATGAA
>VXAU01003862.1:0-10708 GCA_013399695.1 Formicarius rufipectus | reverse complement strand
CCTCCAGAGAATCAATCAACAAACGAAGACTCCAGAGATAACAAAGTTGTCGTAGACAACGATGCCATCTAGAACGTCTTTATTTACTGTTAAATAATTTTTCAGATATACCTTAACTGGGTTAATCCTGATATTAGAAATGCAATTAATGCTTTACATTGTAAATGGTTAGAATGCAGACGATTAATAATAAAACCTACTTGTGGTTGTAGAAGAGGTATAGAAATTATAATTAGTTGTGGAGGTTGTAGTAAATTAATATGCAGTAGAAATAATTTTCAGCTTCTTCGTGGATGTGCAGATTGTTACTTACCAGTGTTTCATGATAATCCTGTTCAAGCATTAAGACGATGGCTAAATTGGCCTAATGCCACATGGGCTGAGTTAGAATCTAAGTGATCACTCTGAGTCAATTCATCAAAGTATCAATAAGCTGAAAGCTTTAGCAAACCAGTTAAGAGAGAATAATGCAAGTGGTATAAGTAGTCTTTTTGATTGGTTAGACAATTTTAATGTTAGTGCAATTCTTAAGAAAATAATCCCTATAGTATTGCTTGGAATTTTTGTCTTCTTCTGTATTCTAGTACGTATTCCATGTTTGCTTTCTTGTGTGCAATGCATAATCAAGAAAAGCTTTGCCTCATTAATTACAAATCAAACATTGCTCTTGCAAAATAACAAAAACGGGGCAATTGTTGGAGAATGGTTACAGGAGCAAGGCCATGGATCAACAGAAGAATTAATTTGCAATACTTCTGTTTAGTATCCTTTCTGCATTGATACTGTATCAAGGTACATGGGGAGAATGTCCTTACTACAGGATGTACAAGAACAAGATATGTCAAGATGTACTAAACTGTCTAGAGAGTATCAAGAAAGTAACTTGACTGATTATAGCTGTAACTGCAAAAATATGAACATAGTCTTTGTATTATTATGAACATAGCCTTTGTATTGTTTAAGCCAATCAGAAAACTGCTGCCAAAGACGCCTCTGTTACACCTGGTATATAAGACAGTCTGATGCTATTAATAAATGGAGCTTGCTTATCAATCACACTGATTGGCTGAGTGCTTCCCTCTCCGCGACAAATCTCCAACGTAAGTCCATGCCTCCATGGACATTCCTTCCCCCGTGTTCAGGCAGGGGCGTAAGGGGAACCAGGATGTGGAGATGACCACCCAGGTGTCTTCCCAATGTGGATCACCAGGAATGTGGGACACCAGGTCTGTTCCCAACGTGGGTGCCCCGAAGGGTGATGAAGTTGGCCCAGCGAATAAAGCTCTTCCTGCAGTCGGGGCACTTGGAGGGCTGCACTTACTGGTGGGTCCGTTGGTGTATGGTCAAGGCAGACCTCTGAGTGAAGCTCTTCCCACACTCCTCACACCTGTACGGCCTCTCCCCGGTGTGGATGCGCCGGTGGGCGACAAGGTAGGAGTTGCTGTTGAATCTCTTCCCGCAGTCAGTGCAGCAGAAGGGCCTCTCCCCGGTGTGTGTCCGCTGGTGTTTGAGGAGATCTGAGCTGTTCCGAAACCTCTTCCCACACTCAAGACATTGGTATGGCCGTTCCCCGGTGTGGATCATCTGGTGGCTGGTTAGGCTGGATTTGACGGTGAAGCTCTTCCCACATTCCCAGCACTTGTAGGGCTTCTCCCCCGTGTGCCGGCGCTGGTGGGTGATGAGGACAGAGCTGTAACGGAAGCTCTTCCCACATTCCCCACATTTATAGAGCTTTTCCTCCAATTCCCCAGTGTGGATCTGCTGGTGGCGAATCAGGCGGTAGCTGACGATGAAGCTCTTCCCGCATTCCAAGCACTTGTAGGGCCGTTCCCCTGTGTGCACCCGGCGGTGGGTGAACAGGTGGGAGCCATAGATGAAGGTCTTCCCACACTCCAAGCACTTAAAGGGCCTTTCACCAGTGTGAATGCGCCGGTGGGCCAGGAGGTTGGACCTGTTGCTGAAGCTCTTCTCACAGTCCGGGCACTTGTAGGGCTTCTCCACTGCATTGGCGCACTGCTGCTGCACCACCAGGTCAGAACTCTGGCCACCTTCCTGGCACAGGGTGGGTCTTTCCTCCTCAGAACACTGTGGGCTGGATTTGGAGCCCCTCCTCATGGGGTATCTTCGTGACTTTTCCTCTCCGTTGACTTCCTGCGCTGTGTCGCTGTTCAAACCGGTCTCCTTCATGAGGTTCTGCTGGGGGAGTTTGTCCTCTGTGCTCTCCATCCTCAGCTCAGTGCCTGGGGAAGGAAGGAATAAGGAGAGAAAGGGGGATTTGCCTCCGGGCCAGAGGGAAGGGCAAGGACATTCCCCCAAACCCATCCCTGGCAGGTCGGCGTTGGCAGTGGGGTTGTCCTGCAGCTGGGGGCCATGCTGGGCTGGAAGAGGCAGCACAAGACAGGGCCAAAGGGGCACTGACTTCCTCCTCACCTGCCTGGGGGGCCTGGGGCATCTTCCTCGCAGCCTTCTCCATCCTGCCAAGGTTTGGGAATGAGAAATCCTACTTTGGGTATAAAACAGCACGTTGGGTTGGAGGTTCCTCCTGCTTAAGTCCAGCCCTAGAAATCACCAGGCATCTTGTGACCATAAAGACCTCCCAAACACCAAGTTCCAGCCCAAAAAACCCCCAGAATTCCACGATTCAGGATTCTCCTGCGTCACTTTTCCAGACACTGGAATCCCCCAACAAGCCATTCCTTGTTTTCCAGCCCCCAGATTCCTCTTTGACTCCAGGATTCCCCCGCTCCTTCTTCCCTGCACTGGAACCGTCTAACCCCTCCACTCCTGTATACTGAGACACTCCTGGACCCCTGCCACAGCTCCAGGACCCCCCTGTACCGCCTTCCCAGCCATCCCACCTCTCCCAGCCCCTCCCTTTTCCTTGACACTGGCACCTCCTGGATCCCCATTCTTGCCACTCCTTGGCCCCAGCCCGTCCTTTCCTCGGCTCCCAGGATCACCTGAACCCCTGCTCCTGGACATTCCAGGTCTCCCCACCCTGTGAACCACCTTCCTGTGACACTGGAGGCCCCTGGATCCCCGTTTTCTGGGCACAGGTGTCAGGGGTTTCTGTAGCTGGATTTTAGTAGAAGGGGGGAGCTTTCAGGATGGTTTCTGTTAGAAGCTGCCAGAAGCTTCTCCTGTCCTGTGCAGCCAATGACAGCCAGGGCCAGGAGGGATTTCCTGTGGTGGAGAGAATTGAGCCAATTGAGAATCACAGTTACGCTTCTGTGATAACATATTTCAGAATTTAGGAGTGTGGAGCAGTTGGAAAATTCCAGCCATGAGAGAACAACACAGAGACCAAGGTTGGAGCAGAAGGAGGTGAAGGAGGGACCCCACACTAGAGCAGGGGCAGGGGAATGACTGAAAGCTATTTCCCCCACTCTGCAGCCCATGGAGATCCACTGGGGTGCACAGACCCCCCTGCAGCCCCTGGAGGAGCAGGGGGATGCAGAAAGAGGAGAAAGGTGTTCTTAAGACTGATTTCTTTCTAAATTTTTAGTTTTTATTATTTTTAGTTATAGTTCTTGTTAGTAATGAATTTAAGTATTTAGCCCCTCTGAGTTTGCTTTGCCATTGTCTCTCAGCTGGTTTGTTTTGCCTTTTCTCCTTTTCCTTTCCCTCTGGGAAAGGGGGGGCCACGAGGTTTGGGTGGACACCGGGCAAAAACCCCCACAACAGGGCCCCCGGACCAACCAAACCCTCCTCCCCTCACCTCTAGTCCTGCCTTTCCTTGATCTTGGAACGCCCCCTGCGCTCCCATTTCCAGGTACTGGGACCCCTCTGCATCCCCTTCCCCATTTCCAGAACCTCCATGCAGCTCTTTCTCCTGCACTAATACCCCCCCTGCACCCTCTTTCCTGACCATCCCCCTTCTCCCAGCACTCACACCCCCCCCTTACCTTCACTCTGCCACCTCCTGGATTCCTATTCCTGCCTTGCCCAGAGCCTCTTTCCTTTACCCCAGGGACTCCCTGAATCCCTTCCCGGACATCCCGGCTCTCCCCACATTGCGAACCACCTTTCCCCGACACTGAAGACCGCTGGACCCCCCTTTCCAGGGTACAGGGACCCTCCATACTCAGCCTAATGCCAGTCCCTACATTCCTTCTTTTCCCATGACTCTGGCACCCCCACTGAGCCCTGCCACTCCTGAACACGAATCGCCCTGCATGCTCTTTCCCAGGTATCCCACCTTTCCCAGCCCCCAGGCCCTCCTTTGCCTTGACCCTGGAATACCCTCGACCCACGTTCCTGCCTTTCCCAGACCCCACACCTCCCCTTTTAGAACACTGGGGTACCACCTGAACGTCCTTTTTCAGCCATTGAGGGTCTCCCTACCTCATGATTCCCCCCTCTCTAACAACAGGGACCACTCGACCTCCCTTTTCTCACTACAGGGCCCCCTGGACCCCCATCCCACCTCTCCGAGTCCCTACGCTCCCCTTTCCTTGGCCCTGGGACCCCCTGGAAACTAATCCCCTTCTCCATCACTGTGTCCCCTGCACCTTCACCATTCAGCCCAAAACACCAAGATTCAGCCCCTCAAAACCCTGCCAGGAGTTCCCCTCTCTGGTCTCTCCACTTTGGGGTTCTGGGAGTACCCCCTGTCCGGGCTGCTGGGGGTCCCGTGTGCATTGGGGGTGTCCCCTCTCCGGGGTCCCCACCCTCTCCAGGCTCCCGGGAACCCTGGGGGTCCCCTCTTCCCAGTCACCCCACTTTGAGGTCCCGGGAATCCTCTCTCTCCGGGGTTCCCCCGTTTAGAGATGCCGGAGGTTTTGGGGGTCCCAATGGTCCCCTCTCCTCTGACTCTCCGCTTCGGGGTGCCGGGGTCCCGGGATCGCCCCTCTCCGGGCTGCCAATGAAGGGCCCGACCCAGGAATACCAACCCCCCCCAAGGGGGACCCGCATCCCCCCTCGGGGCTCTGCGGGAACCGCCCCCGAGACCCCCCAGCACCGCCCGGGACCCCCAACATCCCCCAGGGGCATTTCCGGCTCAGCCCTGGGGTCCTTCAACCTCCAAACATTCCCTCCACAAACAAACAAGCAAACAAAGACCAGAAAGGACCCCCAGGCTCTTCGGGGCTCGCTCCCAGAGTCCCGCAGCGTTTCCTCTCTCCTCGTTCCCGTCCCTGTCGCTCGGCCCCGGCCCAGCCTCGTGGCAGCACCGCCGCGGCATCCAAGGACATCCTTTGTCCCCATCCCGGCCCTCCCGTCCCATCCCACACTCCGCACGGCCCTTCGTGGGGGCCTGGGGGCATTGGGGAGTTCGGCGGTCCCCCCCCTTTTCCCCTCTGCCCCTTTCCCCTCGCGGTCCCCCCGCTCACCGCGCGGCTCTGCGCTCGCAGCCGGAGCGGGGCAGGAGCAGCGCCGAGGGGAAGGGCAGCAGGAAGAGGGAGGACCCTCTGCCCCGCACCCACCGCGTCCTGCGGGTCACCGGGGAGGAGGAGCTCGCCCAGACATCTTGGAGTGGGTCTCCGGGGTGTATTTTTGGCGGGGGGCTGTCGTGGGGGGGAGATATTTGGAGCTTAAGGGAGCCCAAAGCTGCTCCGCGATTGGGAGGTGTCCGGGAGGTGTTTTTGGGGGGTCCCTGTGGGGGGATGCGGGTCCCCCCTTGGAGGGGTTGGTGTGCCTGGGTCGGGCACCGTTGCCTCCACTGTGAGCCCGGTACGGGCGCGGGGAGGACACGACGACACCCGGTTTGGGTACCCCGGGACTGAAGAGGGGCGAGCAGAGAGGGGCGATTCCAGAGCTTGGGGACCGCCCGCAGCCAGGAGGGGCGGGGGGAAAGCGTGGAGAGGGTGAGCACGGAGAGGTGAGGGGGGCCAGGGATCCCCAGACCCTGAAACAGGGGGGTCCGAGAGGGAGGACCCCTGGGGTTTGATGCCAAAAGCTTGGCTAATAAAAAAACCACTCAGAGATTTTGTTCTTTGAGTAGCAGGTGTTTGTTTATTCCGCGCTGGAAGTGAGTGGGATCATTCCTCCTAACTCATTTATCTCTCTTAGCAAAACTTAAACATTTGTACATTTTGAAAAACAGGAAATCGTACGGAGGTGGTCCTTCTTCTCAACGTCATTTTACACCTTTCCGGTGAGATCCCTGCTGGAGCATGGACAGTCTTTCATTGTGGTGGTCTTTTCCTTTCCTTCATCTCTTAGGTGGTCGCACCATGTCTTCTTCCTCAGTTTAAACTCTTGACCTCTGGTCTCGGCGCATGCTCCGTTCTCTTAGTTTTTGCTGTAGAAACGCTGACCAGACCCATTCTGGCAAAATTTCCTGTTTTCCTCCTTTTACTACATTCTCATTGGCTACAGAGATTCTATAGTTAATTGTATTGGTGATTTATATTTTCCTGCCTTCAGCCTACGTGACTTATATCTCCTTTTGCATATCCTTTCTCACTGTTTTACACATCCTTTCCCACAAGTTAAGGATACATATGTTTTCTAATGTTAACAGTAGTTTTTGTTGTATCAGATTCCCGGCATGTCCAGCAGCCCGGAAAAGTCAGAACCCTGGAGAGGGGATCCCCAATACACAGGGGGCTTCACAGATCTGAGGGAAAAACAGGTTTAGATGCAATTGAAGGGTGAATCAACTGAGCACTCTATTGGGGGAGGAACGACAGCTTATTGGGTGAATGCAGGAGTATGAAACGAATAGGTGGGATCGTGTATACCAGGAACGGGGCAGGAACTTCCTCTGCAGTGCAGCTCATTCCAACCTGTCAAAGGGAGGAACAAGAAACCTAAGGCAACGCAGAGCATTGTAGAGAGTTCACCTCATAACTAAGCAGAATGAATAATAATGTGAGAAAAATCTCTTTTATTGAATTTAGAAAAACGGCAAAAACTCGTGAAACAAAGAAATGTAGCAGAGGAAATTTTGCACGCTTTTAAAGGTTCTCAAAATCCCACCCCATCTCCGTAAGAGGAGGGACGTTCCTCTCCCCTTGGTGGTTGTGCCGTGTCCCTCCTGTGCTGGGCGCCGGGGTCCTGGGCAATACGGCAACCTCCCTACGTCCACATGGCTCGCCACGTGTTAGGAAGTCTAGTTATATCTATTTTATAATTCCTCTATCCCTGACTGCATGTAACCCCGGCACCAGCTCCAGGCAGGATCCAGCACCTTACAGTTCCACCATCCACCTATAGGTTAGGAAAAAGAAGTAACAACAAAATATATAACCCCTATGTGAGAAAAATCTCTTTTATTAAATTTAGAAACGGCAAAATATAAAACAAAAAGGGAAGGCAAACAGGAAGATGTTAAGCAGTACGTCCTGGGTGCCCATGTCCCTAGGGTCCAAAAAAGCACCCTCGCAATTTAAAACTGGCTCTTTTAGAGGCCTCTTCACAGAAAGGGTGTTCCCCTCCCCCTGGCTGGCTGTGCCGTGCCGGGAGGTGGGGCCCTGGTCAGATGGTAGCCCCCATGACCGACCATGGGAGTTTCCTTGTCCATATTCATTTTGTAATGCCCTGTTTCCAGCCGGATGGACCCTGGCACCGGTTCCAGACAGGATCCAGTACCTTACAACTCCGTGAGACGCCTACAGATAAGGAAATACCCAAATCCCAAATTCTTATATTTGTAACCCTTGCTCAATTATTTAAATTATTTTGCTTGTAATAAAACTGCTGGTTTATTTCTCATAATCTGCCCTTTTTATTTATGGTTTTATTACAAGCGTTATACATTACACTGCCTTTGGCCTTCTCGGGCTCGTCCCCGTTTGGCTCATATGTCCAGTACTTTGTCCATGTTTGCTGATTGCTCGGAGCGTTCCCATTCAAGCAGCAGCTTCTTTGCTTTCTCTGTGTCTTTAGTTTTCTTGGGGGTGAGACACAAGACCATGATTCTTTGGGTTCCGGAACCTCCTGTTGTGGCAGCTTTTGGATCCATGGGCGTGGTAGGCAGTTCGATTCCTTGCACTATACTAGAAATCAATCTTACAAAACATGGGATTAAGGAAGGCAAAAACAAAAGCCTGGAAATAGCACATAAGAGAAAAAAACCTGCTCATTTCCACCATGTCCCCCCAAAGAGGTACCTCCACCACTTCCCATCCATCATGGACTCCCACCTTTGGATTGGCACATGGGCTATTTTATGGCTGGGGGTTTTTGTTGATTGCTCGGGTTGAGTTGGGATTTTTTGTCATTTGTGCCAACTCTCTTTCTCATTTTACACGGCATTCCTCGACCATGAAGGCCATGAGCTGCAGTGTGATTAAGACAAGCAGAGGTCCAGCATAGCACGCACTGCCACTCCCCATGCCTCCTGGGTTGCAGCCAGCAGCAGGGTTGGGGGTTTCTTCTTTGTGGCAAGTGTAGAAGCCAACCTGGTCTTGCCCTCTGTCATCCCGCTTCACATGGCTTGTTGGACCGTGGAATCTGCCACTGCCACCCTGATTACCAAGAGTGGTCTTCTCTGGTAATTTAGATACAACCCCAATTCATACAAATTCATTCCTTCCGCTTTTGATGGGCTAGGATAGAAGGTCAACAGTTAGCAAACCACGGTTTACATCTCACCCATGTGGTTGTGGCCCCACCCAAGCACTGAGATCTCAGCTTCTCTCTCAGGGAGTTGAGTCCCAACAGCTGCTGTCCTCACTGACTGCAAGAGAAATTTACTTGCCAGTTAATTTGAGCTTTGGATATTGTCCTTGGTGTTTACACTCAGGGACCATATGAGGGGGTTCCACAGGCCCTTTGACCCTGGCACTGTGGGTCCATCCCTTTTCCATAGTCCTCACTGCTGTTTTGGTAGTTAGTAACACCTGGTAGGGTCTCTCCCAGTCTGATCGAAGGGACTCTTCTCTCCAAGTTTTAATTAAAACCCAATTCCCTGGAGTAAAATTTGTGTATTTTCATCTCTAGTTTTCCAGTTTGGTGAAGCAACCCTTGTTTAAGATTTTCCAGGGTTTTAGCTATTGTTGCCATATGCTCTCTAAGGTTCTTGTCACCCACTTCCGAGAGTTAGAGATTGAACACCTTGATGACACGTGGGATAGGACAGTCCAAATAATATCTCATAGGGAGATACATTTAGGTTTTCTCTGGAAGCTGTCCTAATCAGAAAAAAAATGCTAGAGGGTAGATATTTTGTCCATGGTAACCCAGTTTCTTTGATTATTACCTGGACCTCCTCTATACCCTTCTTTTGGTGACTCCACCTCCCCTTCTCCTGAGGGTTGTTCTTCCTGTTTGTCAGTACCTTTTATTGCACTCCACAGTATTTTAGCTTTCTGTCTTTGCTTCTCTTCATCTCTCTGTACATACATTTTCTGAGCCTCTTTCAACAACACATTTAATTCTTTCTCATACCACTGTTCCATCTTTTCTAATTTCTTTTAATATCAGGCCAAGAATGAGTAACAAAACACACCTTTAATAATTGTTGGCCTACTGGGTCATCTAACTTAACCCCTGAGTACTGTTGCATGTTCTTTTTTAACCTCTCTAACCACTCAGATGTTGAGTCATCTTTGGCTCACTTCTCGTCAAAAGCTTTCGTTGCGTTCTGTCCTCGAGGCACTGCCTCCCGGATCCCTTTAATAATACACTTACAATAATCAATCATATTTTGCCTCCCCACATCTGTATTTTAGTTCCAATCCGGGCAGGCTACTGGCATCTTTTGTTCCCCATATTGCCCCTTTACCCCTGTGGATTCTCCCAGTCCCAGATACGAATCCCTGCAGTCCTGATCATTTCCCGCTCTTCTGTTGAGAACAGTGTTCTTATTATGGACCTCATCTCGTCCCATGTGATTATATCAGCGCCTAAAAATTGGTCAAATTGCTCAGCCAAACCCAATGGATCTTCCAGCAACTTTTTCATTTCTTTCCAAAATTCCCACACCTCAGTGCTGGTCAAAGGAACATTTACATACCCCACACCTCCTTGTGCCCCTTGCATTGGGACCTCCCTGAGTGGGTAAAGTCCTTCAGGGGTTTCCACTTGCTGTGCCCTCCTGGGCCTCCCTGGTGTTCCAGGGGGGCCCAGAGGAGGGGCTGTGGCAGGATTTTGTGCTCCAGTATCTCCATCCTCCTCAGGGTTATAGGGGGGAGGGTTTTCGGAGGGAACCTCTAATGGAGCCCATCTGGGGTCCTTCTTCTTTTGGCTATTTTTCCCATTGTCTGTTATAGATGTGTGTTTGTTTTAGGGGTTCCCTGGTGGGTTTTGGGTGCCCAAGTGTGTTTGGGGGTTGCCCAGGTGTGTTTTTGGGGTGTCCAGGTGTGTTTCTGGGGTGCCCAGATGTTTTTGGGGGTGCCCAGACATGTTTCTGGAGTGCCCAGGTGTGTTTTGGGGTTCCCAGGTCTGTTTTTGGGGGTGCTCAGGTGTGTTTGTGTGTTCCCAGGTTTGTATTTGGGGGCTGCTCAGGTGTGTTTGGAGATGCCAAGGTGTGTTTTGGGTGCTCAAGTGTCTTTTTGGGTGCCCAGGTGTGTTTTTGTGTGTCCAGGTGTGGTTTTGTGTGCCCAGACGTACTTTGGGGGTGCCCAGGTGTGTTCTGGTGGGTCCCAGGTGTGTTTTGGTGGTGCGTTTTCTTTGTGCTCGGGATCCTCCTCATCCTCAGTGCGAGACCCCAAAATCCATCTGGGACCCCCAAAATCCCCTCAGGGACCCTCAGGGAGCCCCCTCAAATTTGGGGGGACCCCAAAACACCTCCTTGAGCCCCCCTAAAATTTGGGGGGACCCC